>PITB01003271.1:0-49450 GCA_004024585.1 Paradoxurus hermaphroditus
GGGGGGGGGGGGGGGCTCGGGGAAATGAAGGGAACGCTCGCTCTCCGGAAACCTGATCCGGATCCGCGGGGGCCCCTGAAGGGTGCCTTTGTGCCCCAAGCGTTGCCACGATTAGGGCCGACTCCGCAGCGGCCTGCCCCTCGCGGTCACGGCGCTCTGAGGCCCCTTTCAGAAGTCACCGTGGTCCTCCCCCGGCTATTTTTAACTGGCCGAAGGGGACTTCAACGGGCGAGGGGGGGGGCCGTCTGTGAGGCTGAGGGGCGCGGCCGCACTGCCCCCCAGCCTGTGCCGCCGTGGTGAGTGCGTGTGGGCGCCAGGGGACGCTCCCGGCCTCAGTTTCCCCCTCTGTCCGACGAAGGCTTGAATCCCAGCGGGGGCTTCACTTCCAAAGCAGCACGAGGGCCAAATGCCATCCACCCGCTGGGGGTCTCGCGCCGTCCGTCTCCTGCCTCTGCCCATGTCTCTCTGGCTCTCCCGCTCTCTCGTTCCCGCACACTCCCCTGCTCTCGCTCACTCTGAGCACCCCCTCCGGGGGGGTGCGGTGCCTTTCTGCTCAGCTCTGCCTGCACAGGGAGCCGCTCTCTCCTCCCAAAACAGGGGCGGCCCGTTCGGCCGCCTCGTTTTCTTTCATCGGAGGAAGCGTCCCCGACCGATCGGGGGACCCAGCGCGCCCCGTGTGTGCTCGTCGCCGTGTGCCACCTCGCAGCGGGGCGAGCCGCCTTCTGTCCTGCTCGAACTTCTCAGAACGAGCCTGTGTTCTCTCTGGGATTCAAGTTTCCTAACTGAACAAATGGACGCCCGCGCCCCTCCGGGAAGAGAGGTCTGGGGGACGGCGAACCCCCCCCAAGGACTGGGCTCAACCTCGAACCACCCTCGTGCAGCAGACCGCCCCCCCCCCCGCGCTAATGCTTCTCCACGTTGAGGGCAAGCCCAGAGGGGAAACTGAGGCTCGGAGAGGTGAAGTCCCTCTCCCCCAGCCCGACAAGGGTGCTTGCCTGGCTCCAGGCACCAGGCTCTTAACTAAAGTATCTCCTGATTATGGAGGTTCAAGCTCTTTTGTGATTGTCGCGTAGTCCCTGCATGCAGGGTCTGGGGGCGGCGGGGACAGGTCCCTGCCTGGGGGAAGGGGCGTCGCGGCCCATGAGGCCGCCGCAGAGGGGGCAGTGCGGTCAGAGGAGTAGCCCTAACCCCGATCCTTCCCTAGCACCCCCTCTCCCAGGGGGGGGCTGGTCCCCTGGGGGCTCTCCCATGCCCCCCCAGCTGTGACCTGAGAACCTTTAGCCAATATTATGTCCCTGAAGGGACCCCCCTGGGCTCAGAGGTCACGCAGGCTGGTGTCGGAATCCCAGCTGGCCACGCGGAGTCCCCGGGCGAGCTCCCCGACCTCACGGCCTCAGCTCCGGCTTCTGTAACAAAAGGCCAAGGCTCTCTGCTCCCCAGGACCCGGCGGGGCCTGACATCCGAAAAGCACCAGCCGCGGCTCCTGCGGAAGCCGGGCGACGAAAGGCCGCCGTCTCGACCGTTTCTGGACTCCGACGCCGGCCACGGACTCGCTAACGCTCGTGTTTCCTCCCAGACGTGCCCTGCCCGATTCTGTCAAATGGCGGGAAAACATACATGGCGTGACACTGACCATTTTAACCGTTTTAAAGTGCAGCCCAGGGCGTTTGCTGCATTCGTGTGTCACGTAACCGGCCTTCTGTCTACCTCCAGAACGTGGCCACCACCCCGAGGACACCCGGTCCCCGTGAGCACTCACAGCACCCCTCCCCCCAGACTCCAAGTCTCTCTCTATGGATTTGCCTGTTCCGGACACTTCTCATAAAAGGATCGTACACTCTGTGGCCTTGTGTCTGGCCTTCACTCAGCACGATGTTTTCAAACTTCATCCACACGGTAGCGTCAGAGCCCCGTTACTTTTAACGACCGCCTAATATTCCACTGGGCGGCCGGGCCACGTTTCGGCTCTCCCTGCATCCGCCGACGGACATTCGGGCTGCTTCTACCTTCCGGCGACCGTGAGCAGGGCGGCCACGAACCTGCGCGTTTGAGCCCTTGTGGAGACACACCTGTTCCCGTTGCTCGGGGGTGGATCCCCGGGAGAGGACGCGCTAGGGCGCCGGGTAACTCTGCGTTCAGCTTTGCGAGGACTCCTCCCCCACTCTGGCCCTCACGGGACTAAGCCGGAACTCTCCGTGGACCCGCCTGCTGAGCGTGGAAGCCTCGCGGCTGCCTGCCGGGAAAGACCCTCACGCTTGCCAGGTTCTCTCAGCCCGGGCTGCCCCATCGGCGCGGTGACCGCGATGACAATTTAAGGGGGCAAAGC
Organism: Paradoxurus hermaphroditus; assembly: GCA_004024585.1. Lineage (NCBI taxonomy): Eukaryota > Metazoa > Chordata > Mammalia > Carnivora > Viverridae > Paradoxurus > Paradoxurus hermaphroditus. The sequence goes on from PITB01003271.1 coordinate 2,327, forward strand.
CCAGCAGGGACTGGCCCCCGCCAGGACCTTGAGCAACGCGGCTGCTCTCCCGATCTCCCCTCCCTTCCCCAGGTTTTCTGTCACCTCCTCGGCGTCAGGTTCCCAGATGAAACCCAAGATGCAGATTGACAGCGCATCATTTGTTAGTATATCCCATTCCGTGCAACATTTGGGATATACTCGTACTTAAAAAAACTTGTCGTTGGTCTGACATCCGAATTCAACCGGGCATCCCGTATCCTCGTTTGCTGAGTCTGGCGGCCAGCCTCTGTGACAACCGCCTCTCACGGCCAAGCAGAAACCGAAGGCAGGTCTGGGCATTTGGGGCCCCAAGCCTCCAATCTGCCTGGCTCGAGGCAGGGCGTCCCCACGGGGACCTGAACCCACATCTGCGACATCCCCAGTTCTCCGCGGGTTCCTGGAGAGAGGGCTGGTGACGAAGACCTTGTTGAGACCCTGGGAAATCTTTGAAGGTCCGTTTTGGTCAGATGACAAACGCTCTAAATTCGTCCCCCACCCCAGGCCGCTGGAAGGCCAGCGAGCAAAGGGGGGGGAGCAGGCAGGGTAGCCCCGTGAAAGGACACCTCACTCAGGCCTGCCTCCCGGGGCACCGAGGTCTGATTCACGCTTCCTCGTATTGAAACGCAGCCCGCCGGGGCCGGAAGCACCTCTGCGAGCGGCCGGGCAGCCCAGGCAGGCCGCTTCTCCCCTTGGTCTTTTCCAGAAGCCGGGCCCGGGGCCCGGCACAGGCGCAAAGCCTGGGAGACATCGGTCGCTGTCATGGAGAGAAACCTCTGCTGTCACTGTCCACCCCAGGCCGTGGCTTTGAGGAAAGGCCCTCTTCTCCGGGGCCCGGCCGCCGCACCAGGGAGAGGAGGCCACGAGCCCCGGTCTGCCGAGTCCACAGAAACGCCTTAGTCTGTTTTAAATAAGGAAAAAGAACTTCTGGGACAGAAAAGAGACTTCTATCTGGGGGCGCCTGGGGGGCTCAGTCGGCTAAGCATCCGACTCCGGCTCGGGTCATGATCCGCAGTCTGTGAGTTCGAGCCCCGCGTCGGGCTCTGTGCTAACAGCTCGGAGCCTGGAGCCTGCTCTGGATTCTGTGTCTCCCTCTCTCTCTGCCCCTCCCCTGCTTGTTCTCTCTCTTTCTCCCTCTCTCTCAAAAATAAATAAACGCTTTTTAAAAAAACTGATGGTTTTCTTACCTCAGGAGAGAAAAATGAAAGAGGTAAGGCCCACAAAAATCCATGAAATGACTTCAACTTTTTTTTAACTGGAGGGGACGTGCAGTATTTGGGACATATTCACGCCAGAAAAATGTAGGAAAACTGAAATCCAAGTGTGACCGAGCATCCTGGGTTTTCTCTGCTAAATCTGGCAACCCGGCCTTTTTGTGACGGTGGGCACCGCAGCCAGGCAGAGCCCTCGCCCAGAAGCAAGTGCGCCTCGGGCTCCGGGAAGTCACATTGCAGCCCTGAGCTCCTCCCACGAGGACCAAGGTGGTGTCACTGTAGGCTTGAACCGTGAAGGTGAGGAAAAGCCTCCTCACCCACGGAGACACCAACATGTGGCCGAATGTTGGGACCACGCATCCGGCACGTACCCATTTCCCGGCTAACGAAACTGAGGCTCGGGAGACCGAAGCGAACTGACCAAGCCCCCGGCCGTGGCTCTCTAAAAAACCTTTTTTGCTTTTTCCGGGCAATGGTTTTGTACTTTCTTGATGTCCTGGGCCCCCAAGTGAAGACGGCCGTAGGCACAGGAGGGCAGACAAAAGGGCCAGTGACTTGCCTTCACTTTCAGGGGGTCCGCGGGGGACCGGGACCGCGTCAGGAACAGAGCCTTCAAACTCAGTCGAACTCCTGGCTCAGCGGAGGGTGAGCGGTGCTCTGTTCCCCCACTTCGCTGTGAAGGTGGGTCCCGGGGACGGAGGGGGCCCCATGCGGGCCCTGGCACCTGGGAGACCTGCCCTCCAGTTCGTCTTCTCTGCCCCCCTTGGCCGTGTGCTCCCCCCGCCCCCGCACGCCCTGGGCCAGCCACCGAGACTCCGCGTCTACTTTACATTGTAGCTACTCCTGGAAAAAAAAAAAAAAAAAAAGGCCAATCCCCTCTTACTGCACGTATTTTCAAAAAGTGCCCTTTTGGTGGAAAAGGTTTTACATCTTAAGAAAAACCCGATTGTTAGACTCAGGCCTGCCATAAACGTGTGGCTATTTTTAAGTGCCTGGGGACACACGCCCGCAGCCCCATGGAAAGAAAAAGCCGTTTGTCTTCCACCGCGTGTCCAGAGTGGCCCCAGCGATGCGTGTGGAGGGTGAGAGGCACGAGTCGCCATGGCCCTGCCGGGAGCGCAGGGAGCTTCCTAGAATATTCCAGAACCTTCATCCTCAGGTGGTCAGAAATCATACAGTCCGGCTGTGCCTCAAAGTTCCAGCTCTGTGAGCAGTTGGCTTTCTGGTTTTTTTTTGGGTTTTGGTTGTTTTTTTGATTTTCTCATCTTTTTTTTTTTTTTTTTTTCCTCAAATCACATTTGTTTTTCCACAATCGAAAGCACTCACACAAATCTCACCCTGGCTTTCAAACACACTGTTCTGACCAAGACATGTAAACAACCCCCCCCTCCCTGCACTCCGACCCCACCGCAGCTGGGTGTTTGGGTGACACTGGAAAAATCTTCTGGACGGGGGGAAAAAAAAATAGGGAGTTTTCCAAAATTCTACTCGGGACTTACGTAACACGGAGTTTATGCAACCGGCCCCTGGAAACAGCCCCAGCGGCCTCCTCCAGCTGCCGAGGCTCCGAGGGCGGAGGCCGCGCTGGCAGCGGCCAGAAGGGAAAGTGGAACCCTGGCCGGGATCCCTGACTCCTCTGCGAAAGTGATAAGGGGAATGCGGCCGGCCGCCGGGAGGCCAAGTGCATAGTTGAAATACGTTGGCAAGGCCGAGTTCTCGTCCACAGCCACGGATCCTCGGTGGGAACGGCTCCTCCCCCGGTCACGAGCCGCGGAGACCCAGGCACATCCGCGGGGTGCCCGAGGTGAGCTGGGATGTTTTACCCACTCTTTTTTTTTTTTACCAGTGTCCCCTTAATCCTCCTGGGGGGTTCCACCTGGCCCCGAATATGTTTCCTAGTTTGCAGGAGAGCGAACTCCACCAGGGCGCAGAGGAGGGAGGCGACTTGGCCCAGGGAAGCAGGTGCACAGACGAAGCAGGCAGCGCCGGAATCTAACGCGTGGTCTGTCCGCCGCCGCCTTCAGCCTTTTCAGTATTTTCCTTAAAGACCGCCTGCTCCCGGGGCGCCTGGGCGGCTCAGCCGGTTAAGCAACTGACTTCGGCTCAGGTCATGATCTCGCGGTTCCGGGAGTTCGAGCCCCCGCGTGGGGCTCTGTGCTGACGGCTCGGAGCCTGCTTCGGAGGCTCTGTCCCCCGTTCTCTCTCCCCCTCCCTCGCTCACGCACATGGGCTCTCTCAAAAATAAATAAACGCTAAAAAAAAAAAGCATAAGAAGAAGACCACCTGCTCCCTCCGCTACCCCAGGGTGATCTCCGGAATCAGGCCTGAGAAATCTGAAAAGTGAGGGCGACAACTCTCCGGCTCAGATGTAGAGGGACTGTCTCAGCCGTGTGTCCGCGTCTACTAAAGCTGTGACCCAGCGATCCCACACCTGGAGAAGCCAACCCACGTATCCACACAAACGCCAGTGTCCTGCCTTTATTCGTAAGGCCGCCCCCAAGGGAAAACTACACAAGCGTCATCAGGAAAGGAACTGGGCTGTAGTTATTTAGTGAAATACTATACACCGAGGAAAAAGAAAAAACCACCTGTTGCATACGAAGCGCGGGGACCCAGGGGGCACGATGCTGACGCCAGATGTGAAACAGGGTGTGGCCGTGATTCTCCATCAGTGGGATCAGCAGCGGGCGGCCCTTGTCTCTGGTGACGGAGGCCTGGGGACCGGTTTCCCTCAGTAGCGGGGGGATCCTTCAGGGATGCGTAGGCTCCCAAGTCTTTTTTTTTTATTATTTTTTTAAACATTTATTGATTGATAACATCGAGAGACAACACGAGACAGAGCGCGAGCAGGGGAGGAGCAGAGAGAGAAGGGGGACACAGAATCTGAAGCAGGCTCCAGGCTCCGAACCCGCCACGGGGCTCGAACCCGAGGGCTGCGAGATCATGACCTGAGCCAAAGTCGGACGCTTAACCGACTGAGCCGCCCAGGCGCCCCTGCCCAGTATCGATCTGGGTGATGGTCACGTCAGCAAAATCCACCGAGCCCATACCGATGGGCGCACTCAGCTGTGGGCAAGTTTCACCTTCATTTGAAAAGACCGAATGGGCATTTATTGAGCACCTAGTGCATGCGTGAAAGGGCGTCGGTGACACAGACCTCGGCCCTCCCGCCAGCTCGGGGGCCAGGCAGCACCCGAGGGAGGAGCGAGCAGGAGTCTTCGGCAAGATCTTCCATCCACGACCGGGACGGGCGCTCAGAGGCCGGCCGGCCACGCGTCCCGGGGGATCCCCTGCTCTGCCTGGGAAGGCTTGGGTGGGCAGAGGGGTTCCGGGAAGCCTTTGTCCTGGCCTTGCAGGGGGAGTTGAAACGGAAGGTGGTGGAGAGCGAAGGTTGGCAAGTCCCCGTGCTCACGGGGGCCGCTCCCCTGCGCAGGGGGAGCCGCTGTCGATGGCGGAAGCCTCCACACCGGGCACATTACGGTCTCAAGACCCCCCCCCCATGCCCTCCTAAGCCCCCCTTGAAGATGTGGAAACCGCGTCTCAGGCACTTGCCCAAGGCCCCCGGACTGCACGAACACGGAACGCGTCTCCCCCAAGAGGCGGGCAAGCTGCTCGGGAGCCCCCGGGGGCGGCCCCCTGAAGGTGGCGGTGTCCCCACTGCCTGCTGGCTTCCCCGGTGACTCAGCGGCTGCCAGGACGAGGCGTGTCTGGGAGCTGTCCGCACGCACGCGGCCTCCCCCCTGAGGGCCACCACCCTTAGTACACAGACTCTGGGGGCCCGGGACGCCGCCTCCCAGCGCCGGCAGCGAGACCCTTTGTGTCCGCGAGTCAGTAAGCTTGGCGAAAAGCCTGGCGGTTGGCGGGCCAGCCCGTGGGAAGCCTGGCCAAGCGGCCCCCTTGGACGTGACGGGGATGAAAGCCGATGGCCAATCACGGCCAAAAGTCCTTAAAAGCCAGCAGAGGCCACCTGCGTGCATGGGGACAGCGGGCTTTCGACATGAACGTGAGGTCTCCAGTCTTGCCTTGGGGACTCTCGACCGCCCGGGGCATCGAGCCCCACGGCCACGGGGAAGGAGCGGCTCAGTGCACGTGGTCGCCTTACAAGGACAGGGACCCTGAGGCAATGGGGTGAAGGGTGGGGCAAGTACGTTTGCCGGGGAGGGGGGGAGGCCTTCCCGAGCAGATGAAGCCCCCTGCAGCAGCCGCCTGGCGGGAGCGACCCCCAGGGACCGTTTCCCCAGTCACCGCTCTCCTGCCCTCGGCCCTTGCTCCAGGGCCTTCCACCGGCCAGATCCAATATGGTGTCACGGAAGCCTTGAAGGCCAACCTCCTGGCCCGGAGCAGGGCGGAGGAGGAGGAGGAGGAGGAGGAGGAGGAGGAGGAGGAGGAGGACAGAGCCAGCTCGGGCCTCACTGCCAACCTCCCGGCCCGCTGTAGGATCCGATTCATGGTTGCCCCAGAGTCTCTCTACCCCGCAGCCTCATCCCCCGTGACCCTCTCAGGCGCTGGACACCCCACGCAGACAGAACACCCAGGACGTAGGTCCTGACGGTGCCAGGTCCCCGGGAGCCTGGGCGACGTACGTGCCGCCCCTTCCTGGCCACAGTCGGCGACCCTTCTTCTGGGAAGAGTCTGATGTAAATATTTTCCCCTTGGGGCAGGCCATACAGTCTCTCGAAATGACTTAACTCTGCCCTCGTGGCGCAAAGCAGCCACACGAAACGTAAAGGAACGAGGGAGGCTGTGTTCCAATCGAATTCGATCTTTTTAAAGAGGCAGCTGGAGACCCTCGGGCCTAACCAACGCCCACCCGTCGGCCCCTCCAGGAAGCCCTCCTGGATGTCCCCCGTCTGGCTATGCTTCCATCGTCTCGAGTCAAGAGGCGTCACCCCAGGCGTCAAACTACCCCAGGCCAGACGACCCCCACCTCCGGGGCACCCGCCAGCGCCCAGGACGGCCCCCCGCGGAGAATCTGCACGCGGCAGGCGCTGAAAACGGGTGCGAACCAAACCCACGAGGTTGGCCAAAACCAAAACAAAGCGGCAAAAAAACAGAAAGGTACGGAGTACCGGAATGTGCACTTCCGGCGGGAATGCAGGCTGCCGCCGCCGCCGTGGCCGCCGCTTTGGGGGTTCCTCGAGAGTGAAACACAGAGTCACCACGGGACCCAGCAATTCCACTCCTAAGTATAGACCCGAGATGGTCGACAACACGTGTGCGAACAAATCCCGATCCACGCGTGTCCCTAGCACCACGATTCACAGCAGCCAAGACACCAAACCAAACGTATATATGTATATATCCGCCAGCTGATGCACGGATACACAAAGCGTGGCCCGTCCACATGATGCGATACTATTCGGCCACAAAGCAGACACGGGATGACACAGGCTATGACGTGGATGAACCTTGAACACGTCACGTCGAGTGAAAGCCAGTCGCGAAAGGCCACGTGGTGTTCGGTGCCATGTACGTGAAACGTCCAGAACACGCAAATCCATAGAGACGGAAAGCGAGCGGTGGGTGTTAGGGGCGGGGGAGGGGGCTGGGCAGTGAGTGCTCGTGGAACGGGGTTTTCCTCTGGGGTGCTGGGGTATCTGGAACAGTCGGAGGTGGTCGTTGGATTACACCGAGTGTTCACTTACGGCTACTGGGTTGTACGCTTTGGTTAATGCTTATGTAATAGACCGAATGTTTGTGCCCCCCCCACAAATTCATAAGTGGAAACCCAACCCCAGGGTGACGGTGTTGGGGGGGGGCTTTGGGAGGTGATCAGGTCAGGAGGGTGGAGCCCCCCAAATAGGATCAGTCCCCTTATGAAAGACCACAGAGGGGCACCTGCGTGTTTCCATTGGTTGAGCTCCCGACTTCGGCTCAGATCATGACCTCACAGTTCATGGGTTTGAGCCCCGCATGGGGCTCTGTCCTGATGGCTCAGAGCCTGGAGCCTGCTTCAGATTCTGTGTCTCTTCTCTCTCTGCCCCTCCTTCGCTCGTGGTCTGTCTCTCAAAAATAAACAAAAAACACTAAAAAAAAAAACGAAAGAAAAAGATGCCACAGAGCTTCTGCCGAGGGAGGCCATCTGCATCTCGATCCTGGCCCGCTCACCTCCAGAACTGGGAGAAACAGTTTCTGTCCCCGCCACCCCGTCCCCGGGAGTTTGCCACGGCACCCCGAACGGGCTAAGACAGGTAGATTTTATGTTCTACGAATTTCGCCGCAATTTTTTAAAAAGTGAAGAACAAAAAGAAATACACAGAGCCAGAAGGTGCGTATCCGAACCCCCTCCCCCCTCCCCCTTTCTCCAGGGGGCCCTGCCCGGCACCACCCTCCAGGGCTGATTCAGCCTCCCTCCCAGCAAACCGCCCAGGGCTCCCGAGCTCAACGCCATCGGGAGTCCCGCATGGCTTCCCACCCGGGGCGTGCAAGCAAAGGGTCAGACCCGATTGCTGTGGGTTTGCCACTCTTTTCTCAGAGAAGCACTGTCCCCGGGGCCGCAGGCCCAGGTGTGACATCGCAGGCCGTGAGTCAGGCCTTGGCCGTGTTCCCGGCACAGCGGCCTGTGCGTCAGGCTGGGAGAGCTGACCGCCCCTCTGGTTTTTCTTGCCCTGCACGCGCGGCATGTGGCGGGCCTGCTGCGGTTCCTAAGTCATTGTTTGATGGCCGAGTGCGAGGTCGCTGAGCGTGCGACTCCCCTGGGTCAGGGGAGCTCACATTTTCCTTATTAAATTTGCAAACGTCCAACATCTTTCATGCCTGCTGGCGACAGTGACCGGAGAAGAGAGATTTCCTTCCCAGAGCTGGGGAGGGGGCCGAGCACCGAGCAGGGCCCCAGAATTTCCTGGAAATGCAAATCTCAGCCTGAAGGAACAGCTCCACCCCCTATGGTGAGACCCAGGGTCTCTCTTGTGGGGGGGCACCCCCGCTGTGGGGCGAAGCTTGAAGAGGTGGAGGTGGGGAGCTACTGGCATCTGGCGGTGGAGACCAGGGACGAAGCTCGGCACCTTCCGGGGTGCGGGACGGCCCCTCCGCAGAGAATGATCCAGCCCGAAAGGTCATTGGTGCCGAAGCTGAAAAATCCTGCCTAGGGGCCCCGGGACCCCAATTCTCAGCCCGTCTGCCCTGCCTTCCGAGAACACATTCTAGGGGTAATAGCAGCTTAACCACAGAGGCTTCCTCTCGCGCTGGGGAACGGAATCGGTGGGTGTAAGCAGATCCTGGCTGCTGTGTGACCTTCAGATGGCGTCTCAGCCTCTCTGAGCCTCCGCTCTCCTCGGGGGAATTCGGATTCCCTGACGGAGTCTCTGGGCCGAACGGCTCCGTCCACGTGCTCCAGGCTGTAAGTGACAGAAGGCCGCTTCAGACGTGTCTCTCGGAAGTGTCTTTACACCCATTTTCTCCGTCCCCTGGCCAGGCGGCCACGGGGAGGGGCTGGCCTCCAAGGGCCCGACCGGCTGCCTGGCACAGGCTCTCGTCACATTCCGGTTTCAAGGAACCGAAACGCCCTCTGGCTCCTCAAGGCGCTTGCGAAACGTTCCTTCAGGGGCCCAGCCATAAGGCCCAGGGTCGCTTCGGCGGTGACAAGTCGTGAGCGGAGCAAGTACCGCTGGAATGACGGGATGTGGGGACCCCCCCCACCTCTGCGTCGTTTTCCCTCCAAAACACCCCACTCCCAATCTAAGCACAGATGAGACAACACCAGATAAACCCAGATGGGGGGGGGGCGTTTGGATGTCCTGGGAGGGTGGGCGGGGGGGTTCCCTAGCCAGCACCCCCAAATTCTGCTAAGGTCATGAGAAAAGCAAAGGAAGTGTCACCGACCAGACGAGACCGGGGCATCGTGAGGACTCCACTTGAGGCGCGACCCCGGAGAGAGACAGCTCGGGGGGAAATCGGCGGAGCGTCCTTGATGAAGTCGGAGGTTTCGTCAATAACACCGTCCCCACGTCAGTTTCTCGGCGTCGGCAAGCGGGCCGGGGGCCGGAAGATGCTGACTTGGGGCCCAGGGGACGCGGGAACTCCCAAGCATTATCTCAGCAGCTTCTCCGCAGTTGGATTTGTCCTTCCAACGTAAAAAGGTTATTTGTAAAAACAACAATGACGCTCAGCTGAGGGAGGGAGGGGAGGGCAGCAACACGGAACATGCTTACCGGAGCGCGTCACTTCTTGTCTGTCTGACAGTCTTTAACTGGGTGTCCTCGTTCGAGGCACGAGAGGGGGGGCTCCATTCACCGGGGTGGGGACGTGAGGGACAGGCTGGAGCTGGGGGGGTGGATAATGAGCCCCCTATTTCACAGAAGCTTTTTAATAATTAGTAATAACAATCCTAATGGCGATGACAACAATAATTGCATCTCCGCCCTGGCTGTTGGCGGGCGCGCCCTGCTCCCCGCCGGGCCCGGGGACAAGCACCGTGTGTGTGTCCTCTGTCGCGTCCAGCGCGCAGCGCGGGGACCCCGGCTCTCCCCTCCAGCTGGCTCCGGTGTGTCTGGGTTTCCTGCGGCGGCTGTGACACGTGACCACGAAAATGGGTGGCTTGAAACAGAAACGTGCTGTGTCACAGTCCTGGAGGCCAGAAGGCTGGAATCCCAGTGTGGGCAGGGTGGGCTCCTTCCGGAAGCCCCGAGAGACAAACCCGTCCCCGGCCTCTCCCCCGGCCTCGGGTGCGCCTCAGTGGCTGTGTCCTTCCAGTCTCTGCCCGTCCCTTCACGCGGCCTCCTCCCTGTGTCCCAAACCCCTTCTCTTTTCTTATAAAGCCACCTGCCGCTGGGTGTAGCGCCCACCACGAATCCAAGGGGATCGCGCCTCAAGTCTCATCTCGACGGCTTTCCCTTAATTACATCAGCGAAGACCTTGTTTCTGAGATAAGGTAGCATTCAGCGAAAACGGGGGTCAGGACGCGGGCACAGCTTTTGGGGGAACGCCACTCACCCCACTACCCATGGATGTTTTTCCTTCAGAGCCTGTCTCTCTCTCTACCCCTTGTCCCAAACTCAACCAGGAAAACGTGCCGGCCATTCGCCCGGGGTCACGCAAAGCTGCACGTGTTGTGAGACCGGGACTGAGAAGGGGCCGGTGGAGGGGGCCCCAAACCTCAGCCTCAGTCTCCTCGTCCGTGAAGGGGGCTGGGTCCGCCATCCAGGTGAGACCTGCCCTGTCCCAGGTGCAGAGACGAGAGGACGGGAGCGGCCCCCGCTCCCTGGCCAGTCCCACGGCTCGGCTCCCAGTGTCCCCGGGAGAGCGGGAGAGCCGTCACAGGGGCTGGAGGAAGGGAACGGGACTGTGCACACGGAATCTCGACAGAAATGCCATGAGATGAATAAATATCCTTGGGGGCTGGGGGGGGGGTGAAGGCATAATTAGAAGACCCCAGAACTCTCTCTAGCCCGGCACAGGCTTCTAAAAATGACTAGGTGGGGGCACCTGAGTGGCTCGGTCATTTGAGCGACCGACTTCAGCTCAGGTCACGATCTCAAGGTTCATGAGTTCAAGCCCCGCGTCGGGCTCTGGGCTGAGGGCACAGAACCTGCTTGGGATTCTCTCTCTTTCTCTCTTTCTCTCTCTGCCCCTCCCCTGCTCATGCATGTGCACACGCTCTTTCTCTCTCTCTCAAACATCAATAGACATTAAAAAACATTTTTTTTTAACGACTAAGCGGTTCTCCAAACAGTTACACACAGAGGGGCCATGGGACCCGGCGGTTCCAAGCCCCGTTGATTTGTTCAGACAAATCCTCGTACGCGGATGCGCACGGCAGCACGGCTCGCAGTCTCCAGAAAGCGGAACCATCCCAAACGTCCACCAGCTTGTGCCTGGAAACACAATGCGGTCCATCCACACAACAGAATATTGTTACCAACGGGAAAGAGGCACGCGGGCTGCAGGCTGCGATGTGGAAAAATCTCGAAAACACCGCGCTCAGGGAAGAAGCCAGACACAAAAGGCCACCTGCAGGGTGATCCCGTTTAGATGAAATGTCGAGAACAGGCAGGTCCAGAGAGACGGAAAGGAGACCGGCAGCTGTCAAGGGTTGGGGAAGGGGGGGAGGCGACTCCTTCTGGGGGGGGGGGGGGGATGAAAACGTTCAGGGAAGAGACAGCGGGGGTAGCTGAACACTGGAAATGGGTTTGACACCGCTGTGCCGTTCACTTCAAAATGGTTGACTTTATATGAGTTTCACCTCAAGGAAAAAAATTTGAAAGCGGAAAAAAAAAAAGATCTGAAAGCTATCTACCCTCCTTTGTTTTCCAAAGAAATTGTCCCAGGCTTTCAGAAAGATGCGGTTGTCCATCCCCAAAGATGCAGAACTTTATCAACAAACTTCTCATCGTGTCACATGGGGTCCTTACGTGATTTGCCCGTACAGGGCATGGGGCCAGCCCGTTGAGTTCTCGGTCATGATTAACAAGAGATGGTAATGATATAATTACATAATAAGATCATCATGACTTTCCACCCTGATGGTGCTGCTGGGGGCGGGGGGGGGGGTGGGGGGTGGGGAGCAACGCGTCGGAGGCCACTCCCCGGGGAAGGGGCAGCCGTCGATTCAAAGACAGCTCCTCGGGCTGATGACTCGAAACCAGAGCAAGACCCAGGGCGTGCCGGGTGCCCCTCGAGTCTGACCGGCCGCCCAAAGGGGTGACCTCACCGTCACCAGCGCTGCGCCCCGGGCCGTCAAGGGCAGGGGAGGTTAGGACCCTCGGAGTGGGGAGAGACGCCCCGGGCTTTTCTAAGCTGTTAGCGTGGGGGTGTCCCCGGCCTCCAAGAGGTGACGAGGATAATGCGACTGCACTTGCAGTGACTGCCTGCGTCCCTCAGCTGCTGAAAGGACAGTCGAGCTGTGGTCTAGCCATCCGACGGAGTGCCACTCGGCAATGTGAAGGCACGGACACACGGCAGCGTGGGCGGAACTCGAGGGACGCTGAGCGAAAGAAGGACGCGAAGGGCCCCACCGTAGGACTGCGCGTCTGTGACGGGGCCGGAAGGCGACTCTGCAGACCCAGAAAGCGCATCAGGGGTCGCCGGGGCCGGGGGGCAGGGGCGGAGGAGGGGTCGCCAAGGGCCGGGAGGCACATCCCTGGGGCGGCAGAAGCGTCCTCAAGCTGGATCGAGGTGACCTGCGGCAAATCTCACCGTGTGTACGTGATCCCGGAGGGACGCTAAGTAAAATTTCAAAGTTTCAAACAAGAAGATAAAAACACATCTAAATAAGACACTGTAACCTAAATGACATGAAAAGGTTTGAGGTAAACAAGAAGTAAATCTAAATAAAATTTTAGATTTTAGTCTAAAGAAAAATTTAAAATTTTTAAATAAGTGAAAGTACATCTAGGGGCGCCCAGGAGGCTCTGTCGGTTAAGCAGCCAACTTCGGCTTGGGTCACGATCTCACGGTTTGTGGGATCCCAGCCCCGCGTCGGGCTCTGTGCTGACGGCTCGGGGCCGGGAGCCTGCTTCGGATTCTGTGTCTCCCTCTCTCTCTCTGCCCCTCCCCTGCTCACACTCTGTCTCTCTCTCTTTCTCTTTCTCTCTCTCAAAAATAATAAGTAAACATTTAAAAAATTATATAAAAAAATAAAAATAGATAAGTTAAATATGCTTTTATAATTAAAACTGGAAGCAAAAGTTCAAAATTTCAAGCAATTTGAAAAGCAGCCCCCAGCCCAGATGTGATGGCCAGAGAGGTGACGAGAAAATCGAAGCAAAATAATAAAGATTGCTCTCAAGGGTGTCATCACTAATAAACTGTCCCTTTTATGCCCAGGTGCTCGTGACATCCCTGATGTCAGGCATCCGAGCCGCCGAGCCAAAGGCTGTCTTCAGATTCGCCCCCGGATTTACTTGGCTAGTTACCGATTAGCCCCCTGGGAACTAAGCACGGGCAGAGACCCGCTTATTCCGGCCGACGGCTCCCTCTCCGACGCCTGGCCAGTAAGAAGTATTCCGTAAGTGTCTATTAAATGCACACGGAGAGGCGGCGACGGTTTGGGGAGCCAGTTCAGACTCCGGAGTCCAGCGGCAGCGCGCTGGCTTCTCCCCGTGGAACCAGCTTCTCTCCGGCTTCCAGTATTTTCCGCTTGCCGGCCACGCATCTCTTCTGGGCCCTCCAGTCTTAACGCAGCCATCGACGGGCATGGCCGCGTGCCAACAAAACATCTGTACGGACGCTGAAGTTCAACGTTCGCAGAATGTTCACGTTCCATAAAATACTCTCTTTTTTTCCCCTAACCACTCATAAATGTAAAAACCACGCGTAGCTATCAGCCCAGCAAAAGCTGCTGTGGTCACAGAGCGTGCGATTCTGTGTATAGGAAACGTCCAGAACTGGGAAACCCACAGCGACAGCGAGCAGATCGGTGGCTGCCGGGGGTGGAGGTGGGGGGTGGGGGGGGCAGGGACGGCTCATGTGGATGGGGTTTCCTTCCGGGATGATAGGAATGTTCCAGAACTACAGGTGATGGTTGAACAACACTGTGAATTTCCTAAAGGCCACTGAACTGTTCGCTTCAAAACGGTTAATTTTATATTACGTGAATTTCACCTTGATAAAAAAAAGTTATATATACGTGCAGATAATTACCACTGGAATAGGACAGAGGGAGAGAGAGAATCTTAAGCAGGTCCCGCTCCACGATCAGCAGAGAGAGACGGGGGTTCAAGCTCACGACTGTGAGATCATGACCCGAGCCAAAATCCAAAGTCGGACGCCTGACCCGCTGAGCCGCCCCGGCGCCCCGACGTTCTGCCATGTTTGCTTTAAAAGCTGCAAGCCAGGGTCGTGCCAGCCCTTGGCTGGCCCGCCCTGGAAGCCCCCTTGCAGGAGAAGTCCTTCACGTGCCGTGTCTCTTATCTTCGTCGATACGTGATGGGGCGTCCTCACGTCCCTATGACGGATGAGGGACTGCGGTTCAAAAAGAGACAGACATTCGATGGAGATCACTGGGCTGCAGGTGCCGGGGCCAGGCTCCGACCTAGGGTTCCGGCTGAGCCCCCGTGCTCTGTCCATCACTCCCCTTGCTAAAACAGACCTTCTGTGAGGATTAAACGAGCAAACCACACGCGGGGGCACCTGGGGGGCTGATCAGTGAAACGTCTGACTTCGGTTCAGGTCATGATCTCGCGGTTCGTGATTCTGAGCCCCGCGTCGAGCTCTGTGCTGCCGGCGCAGAGCCTGGAGCCTGCTTCAGATTCTGTGTCTCCCCCTCTCTCTGCCCCTCCCCCACTCATGCGCGCTCTCTCTCTCTCTCTCTCAAAAAATGAATACACATTAAAATTTTTTTTAAAAAGTAAAAAAGAAAGCTACATGCAATTCTTCAGTGTATCGCTTGGCATACGGTAGGTGCTTGATCAGCGTTGCTCCGTCCTCCTCTCCGGTCCTCTGTATCAACAAGACTAAGACCACCGTGGCCTGACCGGTGGGAAGATGATGCGGATTCTCACGGGAATCCATCACTCATCCACCAAACGAGCCCCAGCACCTTCTCCGCCCCCCCGTACTCGCTACTTGTCCATAAGCAACCAGAAAGTCCCAGGGACGGCGAGGCGAACCAGAGGGTGCCCTTTCTCACGGGGCCTCGGCTCTGAGCGCAGCGGCAAGGTGCTGCCCGGCGATAAGAAACCCACTTGGGGCGTCCTTCCGCGGGTTACTTCCCATCCCCGAGAAACGCCGACCCGCCCACCATCTTCGCAACCCGGGGAGCTGGGTTTGGCAACAGGCCGCGGCAAGCTTGCGCAAACCCGGGCAGAAACGCCCCGGCCGGCCCAGCTGGGAAGGCACTGTCCGGCGGCTGCGGTCGTGCGTGCGGCTCTCGTTCCTCTGGAGCGCTCCTAACTGGGCTCGGGAGCTCAGCTGTGTTTTAGGTGACGTGTTTTCTGTAGAATCCCTAAGCGCTTGCTCTTGGGAGTTGGGCCAAGTGCACACAATAGCTACGGGGGTCAGAACAGCTGGTGAAGGGAGAGGCAGTCTAGACTCTGGGAGAAAAGTCGAAGGAAGTAAAGGCTCCTGCAAGTGGGGCGAGGACCCCGTCAAAGGAGACTGTCAGCTCGCCGCGGGCAGAAAGGGGCCGTGTACTTCCTTAGCTTCCGCTCCCCGTCCAGCAGAGCACGGAGAGAGGGAGCTCGATACTGACTTGTGGCTCCGACTAAAATCTTCCGATTTGCAAGCCTCGTGAGCCCTTAAAGAGAGAGAGAGTGAGGGCAGGAGACGATGGAGGCCGGGCAGCACAGCGACCGCTCCTACAAGGCTCTCACAGTAACAGACATCCCCAATCAATCCCCGATAACAGACATCCCCAATCAATCCCAGAGCGCCATCACCAACCAACCGCAGCGCTGTCTCCGAGCACCGAGCCCGGGTACCATCCCAGAATCTGTGCCGGCCCGGTGCTCAAAACAGCATCCGTGGATGGGAGGGAAATGACCTGCCCCTCCCCCCGCCCCCCGGCTAAGACTATTAACGGTGACTCGTTAGGAGAGAATGGGAGGCCTTGGCAAAGACATCGGGATGAGGGCGTCACCACCAAGAGGCAGAGAGCTCCCCACTGTGAGGGGGACAGCAAGGGACAGACACAGAGCCAGGCCCTACCCTTTCGGAACTGACCGGTGACACTTAGGGAGAAGGGCGGCCGCGTACTCAGCAAACGCCTTGCCCTTCGGTGGCGTCAGCCCATTTACCGATCCCGTCACCCGGGGAGACGCCCCTTGTCATCCCCCACGTGCCGAGGGTAAGTCGCCCGGCTAGAAAGGGGCGGCACCGGGCACCCGACTCCTTCCCCAACAGCATCGGCACCTGAGACGTCACCGGGACACACGCACGCAGGTCCGCGCGGCCTGGGTGGCAGGGTGATGGCGCCTCAGCACGAGAGACGCCGTGCTCTGAGCGCCCCACGGCCCGTCCTCCCCCTCCGCCCGGGATGCCCGATCCGGCTCGTTCACTCATGCTCAGGACCAGGCAGCAGATATTCTTGAGTATCTAGGCACGCCGCCTCCCGTGCCACAAGGAAGCCGAGGCCCAGAGAGGTTACGTGACGTGCCCAAGGTCACGCGGGTAGAGTGGCAACGGGAGCCCGCACGCTTTCCGTTCGCCGGCGGCTCTGAGTGTGGGTCCCGTTCGCCAGGTGCTCTGCCGCGGCGCCTCTCACGCTGTCCCCGGAGGTCCTCCGTGGGTGGCCGGCAGCCTCACGTCCCATTTCCACACCGGGCCCGCAGCTGGGCCCGGGAGACATGGAGATGAATCGAGGGAGGCCCCTGCCTTTGGTGGGGGGCGGGGGGGGGCTCCCTGTCTGGAGAGGAAGCCAGGAAGGAGAGCAGCTGGTTACATGGTGTATGAACTTCCTGGGGCTGCCGCAAAAAAGAAAAAAAAAGAAAGAAAGAAAGAAAAGACACAGGCTGGGTGGCTTCGTACAACAGAAACGTATCCTCTTACAGTTCTGGGGACCAGAAGTCTGAAATTAAGGTGTTGACAGGGTGGGCTCCTTCTGATGACGCTCAGAGGCGGAATCCGTCCGGCGCTTCCGGCGGCTCCGAGCAATCCGGCTTGGAGCCGCACGGCTCTGATCTCCACGCCCACCTTCACGTGGCCCTCCTCTCCGTGCCGGTGTCTCTGCGTCTTTCTCTTACGAGGACACTGATCCTTGGACTCAGGGCCCATCCTAAGCCACGATGATCTCACCTCAAGACCCTGAATGACATCTGCGAAGACCCTCTTTCCGAACGAGGTCACGTCCGTGGGGGCCGGGGGTTAGGACTTGGGGGCATCCTTTTAGGGACACATTCAAGCCACTCGCTCTGGTGACCAGGAAGGTCGCAGCGGAAGGGGCTGAGGAGGAGAAGGCGTGGACAGTCCTGCAGGAGCAGAGAGGCAAACGCGGACATTCCTGTGAGGAGCTGCAGGAGCTGCGGCCACTCGCTTGCCTGCTCACCCATCTGCTGAATGTTTATTGAGCGCCTACTGTGTGCCGGGCTGGGCTGGGCTGGGCCTGGAGAACACAATGGATCCGGTATAGACCCGGCCGCTCCCCTTCCCTGCAGTTCACACACTACTTGTGGGAGTGACAGAAAAGAAAGCAAATGGTCGGATAAAAATAAAGAGCACAAGTAAAAAGTGTTGTGTAACAAAGGAGGCAGAGAAAGGAGCTACACGGTGTGGGCCGGGGCCGGCGGGGGCAGGATCGGCGGAGCGCGGAGAGCTCACACTCACGCTGAAATGCACAGCTCCGACCCCCTTTCCTTTTTTCTTAATTTTTTTTAATGTTTATTTATTTTTGAGAGAGACAGAGTGTGAGCAGGGGAGGGGCAGAGAGAGAGAGAGGAAGACAGAATCCAAAGCAGGCTCCAGGCTCTGAGCTGTCAGCACAGAGCCCGACGCGGGACTCAAACTCACAAACTGTGAGATCATGACCTGAGCCGAAGTCGGACACTTAACCGACTGAGCCACCCAGGCACCCCTAAGACACCCTTTTCAACAAATAGATCCCGAAACCACTGGGTAGCCACAGGCCAAAAAAAAAAAAATTGTTTTTAACTCAAGATGGCTCAGTCACTTAAGGGTAAAATGCAAAACTATAAACCTGCTACATGGTAACACAAGGGAAAACCACGATGACCTTGGGTTGGGCGATTGTTTAGACACAAGACCAAAAGTACAATCCTGAAAGGAAACTGGGACACACTGGCCTTCCTTAAAATGAAAAATTTCTGCTCTGCCTAAGACACTGCTACAGATTCAAAAGATAAGCCAGGGGCGCCTGGGGGGCTCAGTCGGTTGAGCATCCGACTTCGGCTCGGGTCATGATCTCGCGGTTTGTGAGTTCGAGCCCCGCATCGGGCTCTGTGCTGACAGCTCGGAGCCTGAGGCCTGCTTTGATTCTGTGTCTCCCCCTCTCTCTGTCCTTCTCATGCTTGCATTCTGTCTCTCTCTAAAAACAAATAAATATTAGAAAAAATTAAAAAAAAAAAAAAGACAAGCCACAGATGAGGAGAAAGTCTTGGCGAAACACCCGTCTGCTACAGGACCGGCGCCCGAAATACACACACGACTCTGAAAACTCCACGAGGAAACACACAACCCAGTAACGAACGGAGCCACCGATCCGAGCAGACGCCTCGCCCACGAAGACACACAAGACGGCAGGGAAGCGAACGGCAAGGCGTCCCCATCAGATGTCATCGAGACGCCGCGGATTAAAAACTTCAGTGAGGCGCCACCGCACGCCTGTTCGAAGGGCTAAAAGACAAAACACCGACAACGGCGACCGCGAGGACGCGCAGCAGCCGGAACGCTCCTTCGTTCGCTGCTCGCGGGAACGCGCACGGTGCCGCTGCTTCGGGAGACGGTTTGCTGGTCTTTTACAA
Organism: Paradoxurus hermaphroditus; assembly: GCA_004024585.1. Lineage (NCBI taxonomy): Eukaryota > Metazoa > Chordata > Mammalia > Carnivora > Viverridae > Paradoxurus > Paradoxurus hermaphroditus. The sequence goes on from PITB01003271.1 coordinate 20,910, forward strand.
AGCGAAACAGGTCCTAGCCTATGATCTAGATCAATCGTGTTCCTAGGTGTTTACCCAATGAACTTGAAAACAGGCCTCTGAGCTCACCCGCGCGTGACTGTTCACAGCAGCCAGATTCGACTCCCGTTCCACCTAGCAACTCTACTGCCCCAAACCGGAAGCAATCAAGAGGTCCCTCAATAGGTAAGTGGATAAACTGGGGTGCCTCCATCCATCCCACGGAATATTACTCGGCAGTAAAAAAAGAAACGAGTTTTCGAGCCACAAAAAGACGTGGCGGAATCTCAGGTGTGCGCCGCAGAGTGAAAAGAAACCAGTCTGAAAAAAACAAAAACAAAACTACCTACTGTATGCGTTACAAGTAGAGGGATTCTGGAAAAGCCAAACTGTGGAACCTAACAGGGGGTCAGGGGGGGAGGGAGAGGTGGAGACCGGGGGACTCCGAAGGCAGCGAAACGATTTTGTAGGATAGCGTAGGTGTGGATACGCGGTGTGCCTTTGTCAAAACCCATGAAATGGAGAACCTCAGGAGTTCGCACTCGAGTCTCAACCGGGGACGTTAGTCAATGACGATGCGTCGGTTTGGCCTCATCAACGGGAACAAACGTATCGCAGGATGGGAGGTGTGAACAACAGGAGAAGCTGTTTTTTTGGGGGGGGTTGTTTATGGGAACTCTGCGTACTTAACTGTTTGTGTTTTCTGTAAACCGAACAGCACCCTACAAAAATCAAGTTCACTAGTTAAGGAGACGAGCCAGCGCCGAGCAAGTGGAAAGCGAGAGGAAGGAACGCTGGGCAGAGGTCACGGCAAGTACAAAGCCCTGGAGGGGGTGCATGTGGTCGGCGCGTTCCAGGGCCCGCAAGGAATCCGAGAAGGAAGGGCGCGAGCTGAGCCGGAGGGAGCTGGAGGGGCTGCCAGGGGCTGAGGGGGAGGACCAGAGAATCATACTCCCTGGGGAGCTCGGGAGCCGTCGCCAACAATTCCACACAGACACACCAAGAGGCAGCGCCCGCACGACTCGTAGAATATCGCCGTGGGGTAAGGTGCCATTATTATCCGCTCTGCAGACAAGGGGGCAAGCCCAGAGAGGCAAAGCCGCTTGCCCGAGGTCGCACAGCCAGCGGTCGGTGGCCGAGGCGGACGCTCAACTCTCACCGCGGCAAGCTGCAAGAAGCATGTTCGAGGTCAGTCTGGAGTTTCCAGAAGCCCAGGGAAGCTGCAGGGGGGAATCCCTGCCCCCCTCCGGCCACCGCGCCTGGCACCGAAACGCCTCTGGATTGCCGCCGCCTGGCAAACAGGGCTTATCGAGGTGTCTGCGGAACCTACGGTCGGATGAATCACGGGGCGGTGACACACGTCGGAGGCTCCTTCCAGCTGGGGAGGGTCCAGGACTGCGGACCCCATGCCTGTGTGGTGCCAAGGCCACTCGCGTGCAGTGCCGTCGGGCTGTGGCGGTCCAGCTGCTGCCGGTGACGAAGCCCCCCGCCCCCAAACCGGGAGAAGACGCCTCCCAGTCGGGGACGCAGGTTCTGGAGTCAGGAGAGCAGGGCTGGCTGCCGGCTCCGGGGTACGCCAGGAGAGGCGCTCCCTCTGGTCCTCACACGGCTCCCCCTTTCTCCGGGTCCTGACTCACACGGCACCTCGGGGGTGAGGCTCAAACGTTCACCGTCCCCTCTCTCCCCCTCGCACTCACCCACTTCCCATCCCCCCTCCCCGATGTATTTTCCATTCCCTGCGACAGGTCTCCAAAAGGCTCATATTCCCAACATGTCGTTTATTGGCTCTCCCCCAGCGGAAGCCCCCAAGGGCAGGGGGGTTTGTCTGCCTGTTGGCTGCTGTGCTCCCAGGGTCACACGGGGCCAGCGCACAGTGACAATGGCAGCGCCAGTCCCTTGCAGGCAGGGCTGCGGTGTGGGGGACCCAGGCGGTATATTCGAGATGCTCGCCGGACAGACCCCTTCCCTGTCCCCTGCCACCACCGCCCGGTCCCGCCCGGTGCTGGGTCTGTGCCGGAGGGACAGACTGTCATCCTTGTCTTCGGCCTCTTCACCTACACAAGTCAGTGACAGCACTAGGCCTACCTGCCTCTGGAGAACCGCAAGCCTCTCCCAGAGCCCCCTGAGCCTCAGTTTCCCTGGAGGGCTTCCTTGAGGGAGAGCAGGGCAAAGACTTAACCTTCGTTGAGGTCATCGTGCAAAGTTTTTTTACAGAGTGATGGGCAGGACAGTGGGTCAGGCTTAGCGGGTCCCCAGAAAATGAGAGGCTGAGTGTCCCCACCCATTATGAATCCTGGGGACCCCAACCCCCCACCCATCAAGGTTCCCAGGAACCTCACCCTGAGGCCCCGGGACCCAGTCTCCCCATGCGTCTAGGATTCTGGGGACCCCTTTGGAGCTGTGAGCCAATCTCTCCAGCGACCGGGGGTTCTGGGAACCCCTCCGGGGCCTTGGGGACCGTTCTCCCCATCCACCAGGGAGCCCGGGAGGCCCCGGGCCCCGGCGTTCCGCTCAGAGCCCCGGGTCCCGGATGCCGCCTCCGCTCCAGGTCCTCCCTGTCCCCGAGCAGGCGGGAGCCCACGGGGCACCCCGGGGATCCCTGGGCGTCACGCTGCTGTTGTGGAGCGCGTGTTGACGCGTCGCCGGGGAGACGGGCGGGGGCGGGCCCGGGAGGGGGGCGCGGCCTGGCGGCGCGCGAGGGGCCGGCCCGGCAGCGCAGAGCCCTGGCGGCCGCAGTGGCCGCGGCCGCCGCCGCCCGCCGGCTTATATACCGCGGCTAAATTTAGGCTGCGCCCGGAGCTCGTCCCCATCCGGGACGCGTTTCCGCCGCCGCCGCCTTGGCCCGGCCCCCGTGAGCGCCGCGCCTATAAGGCTTGGGCGGGCCCGGCCGCGGGCCGCAGAGCGTCCCCGCCCGCCCGCGCCCCGACCAGCCCGGCTCCGGGCAGCCACTCACCGGTGTCCCCAACCCGCGTCGGCCCCGGGTCCCAGCCATGGCGCTGAGCGAGCCCATCCTGCCGTCCTTCTCCACTTTCGCCAGTCCGTGCCGCGAGCGTGGCCTGCAGGAGGTGAGGGCGGCAGGGACCTCGGGGGCGGCCGGGGGCGCGGGCGGCGGGGGCGGCGGCTGGCCCCGGGGCGCGGAACGCCGGCGGCGGGGCCCCCGGGCTCGGTGCTGGAGAACGCAGGCGGCGGGGCCCGCGGGCCCAGGGTCGTAGAACGCAGGCGGCGGGCGGAGACCCCCCCACCCCCCCACCCCCCGGGCCCCGTCGCGCGCTCACGCCCGCGCCCGCTCTCCCTGTCCCCCGCAGCGCTGGCCGCGCGCAGAGCCCGAGGCCGGCGGCACCGACGACGACCTCAACAGCGTGCTGGACTTCATCCTGTCCATGGGGCTGGACGGCCTTGGCGCCGAGGCGGCCCCCGAGCCGCAGCCGCCGCCGCCGCCGCCGCCGCCGCCGCCGCCTGCGTTCTACTACCCCGAGCCCGGCGCGCCGCCGCCCTACAGCGCCCCCGCGGGCGGCCTGGTGTCCGAGCTGCTGCGGCCCGAGCTGGACGTGCCGCCGGGGCCCGCGCTGCACGGCCGCTTCCTGCTGGCGCCGCCCGGCCGCCTCGTGAAGGCCGAGCCCCCCGAGGCGGACGGCGGCGGCGGCGGCGGCTACGGCTGCGCGCCCGGCCTGCCCCGCGGCCCGCGCGGCCTCAAGCGCGAGGGCGCCCCGGGCCCGGCGGCCGCGTGCATGCGGGGCCCCGGCGGCCGCCCCCCGCCGCCGCCCGACACGCCGCCGCTCAGCCCCGACGGCCCCGCGCGCCTGCCCGCGCCCGGCCCGCGCGCCCCCTTCGCGCCGCCCTTCGGCGGCCCCGGCTTCGGAGCGCCCGCGCCCGGCCTGCATTACGCGCCGCCCGCGCCCGCCGCCTTCGGGCTCTTCGACGACGCGGCCGCCGCCGCCGCCGCCGCCGCCGCCGCTCTGGGCTTGGCGCCGCCCGCCGCCCGAGGTCTCCTCACGCCTCCCGCGTCCCCGCTGGAGCTGCTGGAAGCCAAGCCCAAGCGCGGCCGCCGCTCCTGGCCGCGCAAGCGCACCGCCACGCACACCTGCAGCTACGCGGGCTGCGGCAAGACCTACACCAAGAGCTCGCACCTCAAGGCGCACTTGCGCACGCACACAGGTGGGCGACGCGCGCCGGCCGGGGGTGGTGGCTGGTGGCGGCGGGGGGGGGGTGCGGGGGCCGAGGGGGTCGGGACGCCCCGAGAGGGCGCGGCCCAGCAGATCAGGAAGGGGGTCGCGCGTTGAGGACCGTCTGGGGGCGTGGCTCGGGAGGCTGGGGACGGGGTGCGCGCTGGGGAACCTTGAGGGGACTTGGTCTCAGAATGTTGGGGAAGGGGTGCCCGCTCAGGACCCTCCTGGGAGCGTGGCTCGGGCCTTTGGGAAGAGGGTGCACGCGCTTAGGAATCCTAGGGGGACGATGGGTCTCAGAACGTTGGGGAAGAGGTCGCCTGCTCCGGACCCCTCCGCGGGCGCGGACAGGGCGCGCTAGGGGCTCCCCGGGGGCGAGCATCAGGAGGCTGGAGAGCTAGGGGTGCCTGCCTAGGCTCGCTAGAGGTCCAAAACGTAGGCTCCCCTTGCAGCTTCGGGGCGGGGGGCGCTGCTTGTAGGGGCGGGCTGCGGGCGCCCCCGTCGCGGTGGGTGCGCGCGTCCGGGGGCCGCGGGCGGCGCCGGAGTCCCCCGGCAGCCGACTAAGCCCGCGCTCGCCCCCTCTCTGCAGGCGAGAAGCCCTATCACTGCAACTGGGACGGCTGCGGCTGGAAGTTCGCGCGCTCCGACGAGCTCACGCGCCACTACCGCAAGCACACGGGCCACCGGCCCTTCCAGTGCCACCTGTGCGACCGTGCCTTCTCGCGCTCCGACCACCTGGCGCTGCACATGAAGCGGCACATGTAGCCTGGACGCCCCCCGCCCCCGCGCTCCCCATCCCCCCCCCCCGCGCGCGGCCGTGGCGGGTCCCACGCGCCGGGCGCGGCCCCCTCCCAAACTGTGACTGGTATTTATTGGGCCCAGAGGACCGGGCTGGGCACAGCGTGGCCATCGAGGGGGCTCCCCCCGCCCCCACGACGACGACGACGCCCCGGCCCCCATCAGAGACTGAAGGCCCGGTGGGAGAAGACCGCGATCCTTCTTGACGAATTTTGTTTTCAAAATGGTGCAATAATTAAGTGTCCTCTTCCCCGCCGCCGGGTCTACACTAGAGGATCGAGGCTTGACGCCTTGTGAGAAATACCGCCTTAATTTGTACTGTCTCCGGCATTTTTTTTTTTTATAATATTGTACATAGTGACTGTGACAGATATTGTATTACTGTAAATAGGAAGACAGGTGGGCATTTTGGCTCCCTGGCTCATTTTTATAAAGATTTTGGTGGTTGTTTTTTTAATTAAAAAAAAAAAGTTTTGCATCTTTTGAGAAGTCACGGCTCTGGCCTGGCTGCTTGGAAGCTGGGGTGCAGGGTGGGACTGGGGGGAAGCGGTGGCTTCCACGGGAGGCAGGCTGGGAGCGGGAGGGGGTGAAGTGTGCCCCCCCCCCCCAGCCAGCACCCTGGGCTGTCAGCTACAGCACCCAGCTGCCAGGAACCGCGGGTTTTTTCTATAAATTTAAACACTACATTTTAAGACTGAGGGAGAGTTATTTTAAGGTTGTTCCCTGAGCCATAAATTGCCTCCTTTTTCCCCAGAGCCGGGGAAAGTGCTGGTCTCACTGACGTGGCCTTCTCTGGGCTGAAAAAAGACTTACCTCTTTCTGGAAGCTTCTGAGGTTTTAGCCAAACTTCTGGAGTGTGAAAGCTAACCCGCTCCCCCCCACCCCACTCCGCCCCAATCCCCCGCCCAACACACACACACACCTTTTTAAAAAGAGTTTTTTGGAAGGCGGAGCTTCTGCCCCGCTTTGCCTTTTACGAGTCTTGCCTTTTAGAAGGATTGTGTTTAAGGGATGAGTTCCCCATCCTGTTAGAAAAACTGAAGTCCGTGTTTGAGGGCTGTGTATGGTGGGTGCTCAGTTCCAGAGGAGGAAACTGAGGCCCAGAGAGGTAGCTTTGGAGTGGGGGCGTTCGGGTGCCTGGCCTGGTCGGTCTGCCTCCCCAGGGTCCCCCAACTCCGCTACAAGGGGGGAGGGGCTTTCCGCAGGAACCCCTCTGTCGCTCGCATGGGTGGGTCGTGAGATCCTCCCCTGGAGGTGCCCCGGTGTGAAGGGATGGCATCAGAGCCCCTGCCTCCGCGACTGGAGGGGGCCACTCCAGAGACCCCCCCTCCTGAACCCCAAATGTCTCGGCGGGGCGAGGAGGTGCCTGCCTGCCCCTGGCAGGCCCTCGCCCTCTTCCCCCCTTCTCGGGCCCCCGGGAGGGTAACCATGGCGACCAACGATTGCACAAGTTGTTTCCAGAAAGTGAAAATAGCTTGTAAGCAGCACCTATTTTAAAACACTCTCGCCCCATTGCGACAGAGGCCGGGATTTCCTCCCTCCCTCCATCCTTCCTCCCCACCCCCACCCCCCCAATGGCAGTCCTGGAAACAGCTGAGAGCGTTTGGTAATCCACAAAAAGCAGAAATGGGCGATGACAATCCGATTCATCTTTCTCGAGTGAAGAGCGGGGGGGCCCCCGTTCCGGAGCGTGGGAGCCTCCCGTCCCCTGTCTCTGCGGCTTCTGCAAACCCCGCTCCAGAGGGGAGCCGTGGCCCCAGCACCCCGTGGAAACGCTCTGCTTCTCCGCTCACGGCTGGTTCTGGAGGCACTGGTGGGGGGGGGGGGGGGGGGGGGAACGTGCAGAACAAAGGCTCACGGAAGGCTTAAAAGAACTTTTTGTAGGGTCTGCAGACTTTCCTGTTGCGTTTAAGCTAACAGGTAAACCCATTTTCCTGGCTTGCTCGGAAACCCCTCCCAGGTTCCCCCGCAGAGGCCTCTGAGTCCAAAGAGACGCCGGTTGTAACGGGACCGAAGCTGTTGAGTTTCTGTTTCCTGAGCGCCTCCCGCAGAGAGAACAGAGCGTCTCGCTCCGAAGGGGCTGGTGCTGCGGCCTGCACAGCGATTAATACAGAACTGTCCCTCGCCGGTTTTTTCCTGGCCCTTTCTGAAAACCCAAACATCGACTTCCGCCTTCTGGATGCGTGGTTCTGTACCAGGGGTGACCTGGTCTAGAGATCTTTCTGGTTGCCACAACCGGGGGGGGGGGGGGGCGTGGTGAGGAGGGTGCTCCCGGCATGGGTGGGGACCAGGGTGCTCTTAGCCAATTTTTTTTTTTAAAGTAGGCTTCACCCCCAGCGTGGGGCCTGATGCGGGGCTTGAACTCATAATCCTGAGATCAAGACCTGAGCTGAGATCGAGTCGGAGGCTTGGGGCGCCTGGGTGGCTCAGTCGGTTGAGCGTCTGACTTCGGCTCAGGGCCTAATATCACGGTTCATGAGTTCAAGCCCCGCGTCCGGCTCTGTGCTGATGGCTCAGCGCCTGGGGCCTGCTTCAGATTCTGTGTCTCCCTCTCTCTCTGCCCCTCCCCTGCTCATGCTCTGTCTCTCTCGCTCTCAAAAATAAATAAATATTAAAAAAAAACAAAAACAAAGAGTTGGATGCTTAACTGAAGGAGCCACCCAGCTCTGGAAAAGAGCACCCACCATACAAAGCCCCTGTTTGACTGCATATGACACACACGGCAGCCCCCCCCCCCCACAGAGAAGGACGCAGCCCCAAACATCAGCAGCGCCCAGGTGGAATAAAGAACCTAAAAGATCAACATTCGTCGCTTTTATTCGCAAGGTGGTGGCCCCCGTCCCAGGAAGCCAGCTTTGATGGCGGACGTCACCCAGAGAGAAAGTAGGGGGGAAAAATCTCACCGCGGGGCCCCATCTCCGATGGCCGTAAGAAGACCCAGCACCTCGACCCTTCTCCTTTCCATAAAAGAAGTTCTGGCATCCATTTGAGAAAAGATTAAATATCAAAAAAAAAAGAAAAAGAAGAGAAAAACAATTTATCCTGCCTTCTACAACCTCATTCCAATCAGCGGTGTTTCCAGGGAGGGATTTCTGGTGAGTGGTCGAAGTGCTTTCACACGGCTGTTACGATCAGCTTGCTCCCCGCCCCCTTTTCTTTTTCCAAGCAGCAAGGTCAAAACCACTTTTCCGTATTTCTGCCTCCGAGATACGTGTTTATGATCATTTTGAACGGCTGCATAATATTCCTCTAGGTGTGCCGAAAACCGCTTCTGCGAACGAGGACCGAGCATACGTATGCGCATACGACGTATGCTCGGTCGGCGCTTGGCCGCGTTTCGTACCGTCTTCCGGGGAGGCGGGTAAAGGGGTTGGCAGGTTTGCGGGGACCAGAGGCACGGCCAGAACGACCCCCCAAGAGGAACTCCAGAGGTGGGGGCGGGGCACAGGAGCCGTTCTTCTGCTAGGAGTTTCCTGCACGTCGGGGCGCCCGGGCTGGCGACAGAACATGGTGTGAAGCAGAGGAGACGTCGGCTTTTCAGGGGGGAAGGCGAGTCCCTGGCTCAGCGTCCTGCCCCATCGGCAAAGCGGAGCTGGCGCCCAGACCCAGCGTCACCCTGGGGAGTCCCCAGGCCAGAGGCCGGAGACGGCCCGAGAAGCCACCGACACCGGGTGGCTCCAACAGGCTGGACCCGTGCTGAGCCGGCGGGTGCTGAGGACGGGGGTTCTCAACCACTGCCCTGCTGGCGTCGGGGGCCGGGTCGTGCTCCGTCGCGGCGGCCGCCCTGTGTCCCGTAGGCAGTTTGGCGCCCGCCCACTCGACACCAGCAGCACCCATCGCCTCAAGCCGCGACGACCAGAAATGTCTCCAGACGCTGCCAAGTCCCCCCACCCGGGAGTGCAGGATCACCCCCAGATGGAGAGCCACTGGGCGAGGGGCTCCGCGGCTGCCCGAGAGACTGCGTGCGCATCTGTAATTTGCGGACTCTCTGAGCTCCCCCAGGGAGGGGGAGGCGCGGAGCGAGCAGGGACCGAAGCCAGTATCTTTCCGAATAATCCACCCAGGGTTTCTCTCCCCTGGCACCGCCGACATGGAGGCTGGATCCTTCTCTGCCGGGGGGGAGGGGAGGGGGACATTACTGGGCACTGTAGGGTGTCGAGCGGCATCCCCGTCCTCCACCCCCCACCAGGTGCCAGTCGCAACCCCAGCCATCACCAGGTGTCCCCTGGGGAGGGGGCGCAGGGCCGCCCGCAGGGAGAACCACCGCTTCGGCGGAAGCCTTCTCTCCCACCAAAGCCCCTTGTCTGCCTCGCGGGCCTGTTTCCTTGTCTGGAAAGTGAAGAGACAGAATGGCAGAACGGGGGGCGAGGACGGCGCCCAGCACTGGGGTGTGGCCAGCGCGGGGGGTCTCCCCCTGCTGCAATCTGGTGCCTGGATTTGAGTTCCGGATTAACCCTCATCCCATCTGTCTCCGTGTCTCTGTGTCTCTTGTCTCTCTTTCTTTCTCCCCGCCTCTCCCTCCGTTTCTCTCTCTCTCTCTCTCTCTCTCATTCATTCACTCAGCAGATGCGCCCCATGCCTTACCCCTGAGCTGAGTCCTAGGAAAGCAACAGTGACTCAGAAGTGACTCAGCTTCAGGCCATCCCCCAGAGCAATGTCAACAAGTTTGTTGAATGACTAACCCCATGCGAACTTGAACTGAGCACAAGGGCTGGGGCAGGTGCTTTCAAATCTTGGGCACTTTCCACAAGTTCCCTCTTTTTTTTTTTTTTTTTTTTGGCGTTTATTTATTTTGAGAGAGAGAGCGAGAGACAGAGCGTGAGCAGGGGAAGGGCAGAGAGAGGGAGATAGAGAATCCGAAGCAGGCTCCAGGCTCTGAGCTGTCAGCACAGAGCCCGACGCGGGGCTTGAACTCACGAACCACGAGATCATGACCTGAGCCGAAGTCCGATGCTCAACCGACTGAGCCCCCCAGGCGCCCCGAGTTCCCTCTTTCAACCCTCCCGCCAAGCCGGGGAGAGGGCCAGGGTAGCCACCCCAGGTTTCCAGGTACAGAGAGCGGGGCCCGCAGCGGGGAAGGCTAGCCCGGGCCCACCGCAGGCACAGGTAGTGGAGTCGGGGCCGAACCCCGGTCGGCTTGACGTCACGGCTCCTACGTGGGCCTGGAAACATCTACACGCAGAAACGCATCCAGCTCCCAGCGTCTCCTTCCACACGTACGATGGCGGTTCCCAGAGGCCCCAGCGAGTCCCCTCCGGGCCTCCAGCCGAACATCGGGGAAGCCTATTTTCCAGGGAAGTCTCAGACAGGGAGAAACAGAGTCAGGAAACACAGACATTTGCAGGAGCCTGGCTGGACGAATGGAGTCCCCTGAGATGCTATGAGACGAAGCAAAAGAAGGCCCGGCGGGGGGGGGGCGGCCCCCCCAAAAGCTACACAGAGTACCCGTGTGACCCGGCCAGCCCGCTCCTTGCCGTAGACCCCGAAGAATTAAAAAGAGAGACTCGAACAGGCGCTCGCACGCCCGCGTTCCCAGCAGCGGGACTCACAGTCACCACAAGGCAGAAACGACCCAAATGCCCATCAACAGCTGAACGGACGGACAAACGTGGTCCCTCCGTCATTCAGCCATAAGAAGGAACGGGGCTCCGACCCACGCCGCCAGGTGGATGCATCTCGAAAACGTCGTGCCGAGTGAAAGATGCAGACACGAAAGATCACCCCGGGGCCGACTCCACTCCTGCGAGGCCCTGAGAGTCGCTAAGTCCATGCGGCCGGAAGGTTCCTGGGGGGCGCTGGGGAGTCAGTGTTTAATGGGGACGGAGTTGCCTTTTGACGTGATGGCAACGTTTTGGAAACCTTGGGGATGGTCGTGTAACAGCAAACGCAGTTAATAGCATGGAATCGTATACTTCAAAATGGTTCACATGGTCAATTTTGTTGTGTCTGTCTTACCGCGAGTGGAAAAAAAAAAGGCTCGAAAGTCTCCATAGACAGGAGGCAAGGGCTGAGATTTCTACGAGACGGATCCTGTGACGAGTGTTTTCCAGGAGTTGGTGCCCATTGTACAGGGGGGAAAATGGAGGTGCGGGGAGGCAAGGCCACTGTCCACGTAAAGGAGCCGAGCCTTGAACCCGGATCTGCCTGAAACGGAGGTTTTTTCCCCCACTGGGATGCGTCTGCAATGGGCCGTCACTGAGCGTCTCCAGGCCTCAGTTTCCCCATCTGAAAACAGGGGCATTGGACCAGTGGCTCCTCTACACGGACCCCACACTGGGGACAATTTCGTCTCCCCCATAAAATCAGACGGTGTCCTCCAGCAGCAACTCATCATTCTAGAATAAATCCACAGATTCATTGGGGTCCGAGGGCCCCCCTTCTTACCTCACTCCTGCATGTCACTCGGCCACATGGGCCTCCTTACTGTCCGCCAAGCACGCTCCCCTCCGGTCCTGCCTCAGGACCTTTGCATCTGCTGTCCCCGGAGCCTGGGATGCTGATTCACACATTCTTCCCGTAGCCACTGGTAGCAACAAAGCCAAGCTATACTGGGGTCGCCTCTGCAGCCTCGAAGCCAGAAACCAGAGCCTCAGGTGAGAACAGGAGGCCACAGGACTAAGAGCTGGGGCCCTGGGTGGCCCCCCTCAGGCAGGGGTGTGGAAGAAGCTGGCTCTGGAGCCTCAATTCCCAGCACCTCCGCGTCCTGCTCTGTGCCTGCCGGCAAGTGGCCGACCCCCCGGCTCGTCCTGCCTGCTGTCCGCCCGTGAGCCTCTCAGAGTCCTCACCTCGTTCTCACGGAAGAGGACACGGAGGCCCCGAGTCGTTTCCCGGAGTCACGCGCTGATGCCAGGACCCCCCGCTCTGAAACTCAGGATCTTCCCTGAGCCAGGCGGGCCCGGAAGGCCAAGTTCGCTCCCATTTCGTGAGGGAGGCGGAGGGAGGAGGCGAATGTCGACGCTCCCTACTTCCCCGAGTTCCATTCTGTTTTGGGAGGAGAGGACGGTCGGCGCCGAGGGTACATTTGCGGCCCTTCGTGGCTCTGGGAGGGAACGGACACACCTTCGGTCCTGCCTCAGGGCCTTTGCACGTGCTCTCCCCGCCGCTGGAGGCGATCTTCCCGTCCTCCTTCCCACGGCGGGCAGCTGTTTGTCCTGCAGACACTCGGCCAGCCAGCTGACCTTACCCGCTCGCCGGGACTGAGGGAGGACTCAGGGCCCTCATCCCGCCGACCGCACATTTAGTGACTTCTGTCAAACGATCCGGCCCCTCCGGGCCTGGCCCCCCATGAGCGAGTTCCCCCATCGCGCGGAATTGGGGGGCAGATGAACTTCTTGATGTGCCGGGAGGTGGGGGGGTGCACGAGGAGGCTCGGAGAGGGGAGCCGCCTGCCCGAGGTCACACGGCAAAGAAAAAGCCAAGAGTTCCAGAGAGTTCCACCTCCCAAATCCTCACCCAGAGTCCCCAGGGCTGAGACCAAGGGCCCACCCTGTCCCGGAGGTCTCCGCGGACCTGAGCTTCTGCAAGGGCACGGCCGACTCCCTCAGTCTCGTGGGATGCCCGCCTGTCCTGCCTTCAGTGCTGGGGCTCGCGGACCGGCCCATCTGGGAGGGAGTGGGGTGAAGGGAGACGGCCGCGCAGGGGGCTTCCGCGCAGGAGGAGGCGGGTCTGACTAGGACTCACGGGGAGAGGCGGGGATGAGCCCGGGGCGCGGGACGGAAGGGAGATGGGGAGCCACGGAGGGCTTAAGGCAGGCAGGGGCCGCCAGCTCTGTGCCCTGCCCCTCAGGCGCTGGGATGTGATCCGCAGCCGGGAGAGGCCCCCCTTTCCCTTCGGAGTCCTCACACCTTTCTCTGCCCTTCCCCCGGTTCCCTGAGTATCTTCACCCCAGATTCCTGAGGGGGGTCCCTCGTCCCCTGCTGGTTCTGACTCGGGGCTCCTGGGGGGCAGAGGCCAAATTCAGGCTGGCACCAACTTAGGGAGCCACCGCCCCCCTATTCCAGCCCCTCTAGGCCACGGAGGATGGGACAGGGGCCCTGCCGAGACCCTGCCCCCCGCCGGAGCGCTTCCTCCAGCTCCGTCAGCCCCATCGCCCTGTTTTCTTCCCCCTGCATCCCTCCTTTCCCTCATTCCGTCATGGTGATAAAGTACACGTGACACAAAACTAGCCGCTCTAATCATTTTTAAGCGTCCAGTTCAGCGGCCTTAAGTGCATTGGGGCACTGTCCCCGTCAGGCGCCAGCTCCTCGCTCCCCTCCCCCAGCCCCGGCCCCTCACCATCTGCTTTCTGCCTCCGTGACCGGAACTCCCCTGGGGACCTCACATAAGCAGAGTCACACAGTGTCCGTCCCGCCGTGTGTGGCTTAGTTCACTCAGCGCAACGGCCTCAGGGCGTACCCTCAGGGCGTACCCACGTGGCAGCCTGGGTCAGAGGTTCTTTTTTTTTTTCGTGTTTATTTCTTTTTGAGAGAGAGAGAGAGAGAGAGAGGGACAGAGTGTGAGCAGGGGAGGGGCAGAGAGAGAGGGAGACACAGAATCCGAAGCAGGCTCCAGGCTCCGAGCCGTCAGCACAGAGCCCGACACGGGGCTCGAACTCACAGACTTCGAGATCATGACCCGAGCCGAAGTCGGCCGCTTAACCCACTGAGCCCCCCAGGCGCCCCGGTTCCCTCCTTTTTCAAGGCCGCGTAATACTCCACCGTGTGGCCGGGCCACACTTGCTCTCCCGTTCCCCCACCGCCCGGCACTCAGGTGACTTCCACCGTCCGGCGGTGGTGACTAGGGCCGCCCCGCACACGGGGGAGCAAACGTCCCTTCCAGACACTACTTTCGACGGTTCGGGGGATCGACCCGGAAGCGGGGCTGCCGGACCCCCTCGTTCTCTCTCTCTCGCAGCCGGATCGGCCGCCGCCCCGACGCTCAGCAGTGTTTTCTCTCGGCCGAGCAGCTGAGCCGGGGCTGCCGGCAGGCGCCCTGGCGGGCTCGGGGCTCGGGTGGGCGCTCGGGGACTTCACCGGGACCCGGCCACGCTCTGGGCCTCCTCTGTGACCCGCCGGGGGCGGGGGGTGGGGGGGGGTGGGGGGCGGGCGCTGCCGGTGGCCCGGTTTCCGGGCGGCCCCCAGAATCGGGTTCTCACGGCGGCGCGGGCCGCTCACACCCGGCACGCCCGCCCGCCCCGCCCCGCCCGCGGGCCGCTCTGTGGGCACCCGGCTCCCCGCCCCGCCGGGCCCCGGGCGGCCCCCCCACACCCCACTCCCCGCTCCCTCCGGCCGGGGCCCGGAGACCCAGGCCCGGAGGCACCCGCGCCCACTCGGGGACGGTGGAGGCCACTCAGCGGGCCGGGCCGGCCGGGCCTCCGGGGTCCCTCGGCCCTCAGGAGCCACAAAAAGACAAATGCCACGGGAGCCGGCCACACCGCCGAGCTCCGACAGCGCGCGGCCCGCCGGGACGCCACTCTGTTTTAACCCGGGACAGAGTGAACCGGAACATTCTATCGACTAGCCTTTCCCCCCCCCCTTCTCCCCCCCCCACCCCCCCCAACCCCCGCCACCGGCTTTTTAAAAATTTGTTTTTAAGCACAGAGAATCTATAAGCCAACTGGAAATAACGGACACGTCTAGAACACTCCGCCCAACAGGAGCGGAGGATTTTCCCCGGGACGGGCCACGACACCAACCTCAACAGACGGGCGGGGATGGAGATGATATAAAGTGTGTTCTTGGGGGCGCCGGGTGGCTCAGTCGGTTGGGCGGCCGACTTCGGCTCAGGTCATGATCTCGCGGTCTGTGGGTTCGAGCCCCGCGTCGGGCTCTGTGCTGACAGCTCGGAGCCTGGAGCCTGCTTCAGATTCTGCGTCTCCCTCTCTCTCTGCCCTTCCCCTGCTCGCGCTCTGTCTCTATGTCTCTCAAAAATAAATAAACGTTAAAAAAATTTTTAAAAATTAAAATAAAATAAAGTGTGTTCTCGGACCCGCTCGCAGCGCAGTGGAGTGACAGCGCCAGCACAGAGAGAAATCCGGCGGACTCGGAAACACGAGGCCAATGAATGACAATAACGCAGGGGAAGCTGTTTCGGGCCCTTGTGAGGGCGTCCCGGCAGCAAGGGATTGTTCCGGGACGGGGGTGGGGGGGGCGGATCCGGGTCCTGCACGAGGGGCCTGGGGGTCCCCGAGACTCATCTCATCTGCAGATCTGGGGTGCCCGTGAGGTCTCGGGGTGTTCCCTGGGGACCTCCCATAGTTCCTGGGGGCAGGGCACGGCCTCCCGAGTGGGAGCCTGCCCTGACTCACGCAGGTGACCCCCCCCGGCCCCTAAGAATGGCTCCGAGGCCAGCAGCGGGGACCCCCACTTCTGCTTCTGAGAGCCTGCCCCAGCCGTCCGGTCACGCTCCTTCCTTGCCTGTTTAGAGTAGGTTAGAAACGCCTTCACTTCCGGGCCCTTTATTTTATTTTTATTTATTTATTTTTTTTAAATTTTTTTAACATTTATTTATTTTTGAGAGACAGAAAGACAGAGCATGAGCAGGGGAAGGGCAGAGAGAGAGGCAGACACAGAATCCGAAGCAGGCTCCAGGCTCTGAGCCGGCAGCACAGAGCCCGACACGGGGCTCGAACCCACAGACCGTGAGATCAAGACCTGAGCTGAAGTCGGCCGCTTAACCGACTGAGCCGCCCAGGCGCCCCCCGGGCCCTTTAAAGGCAGCCATTTCCCTCCTCTGAGCCTCATGCCTCCCATGCACCCCCCACCTCGCATCCTAATCTCCAAGCCCCGCCCCCCGCACCCTACCCCGACTCACCCTCGCTCCCTCCTCCCCAAGTCCACAGCTTTGCATAGGCTGTTCCTCCTGTGGAAAAGCCCTTCCCGTGTGTCTAGGCAGCAAACCTAGTCTGCCTGTCAAGGCCCAGCTCAAGGGTCGCCTCCACTGGGAAGCCTGCCCTGACTCCCCCCGCAGGAGCCCAGCCCACTCTCACACAGACTGACCTAACCAGGGTTCAGGGGGCGGGGCGGGATGGGTATCTGGCTCCCCGATTCGGCCGGGTCCGAGCAGCCAGGGGTGAGGGGCGGGCATGAGCAGGGGGCCTGGCTGAGAAAGGACCGGCACCGTGAACTGTCGGGTCTTTGCTTCCCGACACTCTTAAGGAGTAAAACCGCGGATCCCAGGCTTCCTGAGCTTTCTCATCGACCCCAAGAGAGGCCAGCACGGCGCTGGGTAGTGTGCGGGGGGCAGTGTAGACGTGACTTGAAGCCTGTGGCCCAGATTGACCCCAATCCCGGCGCTCTCCCCGCCAGCCAAAGCCCTGGGCAACCACCCGGTCCCGTCTGAGCCAAACGTCCCCCCGGGCTGGTCAGAAAGGTAAATCAGAGAATCATTTCCTGCCGCACGGTGGGAGCCCAGCCTGTACCGTCCCCTCCTCTGTATCCCCCAGCGTAGACGGAACCCCATCTAAGGGGACCTCGGGCAGGGCCCAGGAGGTGGCCTGTGTACAGCGCCCCGGGGACCCTGGCTTGGCCGTCTGCAGGCCACACTCGGAGCCACGCGGCTCTAAACCGTCACAGCCATTCAGGAAATAGTTCCGCACCCGCCAAAGGCCTGACGCTGTTCTAGACGCTGCCGTCCCGCCTTCTCCAGCACGTCCTGATTGCCCTTTGCCTCAGTCACCCCCGATTTCAACCTTGACCCCGCGTTGGCCTTTTGGGGACTGTCCCAGGTCGAAAAGACACACTCCTCAGCCGAACCCCTCGTCTGCGGCCTCGGGCTCTATGATGTTCCAGAGCGAGGAGGAACCCGGCCGGCCTCGTCCCTCCCCTTGGCCTCCAGACGAGCCCGGCGGCTGCAATCCCGACTCCCCAGGGCAGAATCCTCCACATTCCCGGTGTGTTTCCGTTGAACCCCAAACCTCAAACACATCCTGGTGTCTCATTTCCTCAGCACGGCCGGGGTGGCTTAGGCTAGCTTGCCGGGGGCTCGTGGGTTCGTTTTGAGTCATACAGAGAGGTTTGTCGAAGGAAAGGTTTCTTATCTCAGAAGCTGTTACATCAAGCACAGCCGGTTCCCACCAACCCTCTGCGCGGGTCCCCGAAGGAGCCCTCAGGCCGGCTTTTCCCTGCCTGCCCGGGGCTGGGCTTCGGGTGACTTGGAGGGGCAAGCCCTTGGCGACCAAGCGGGGGCTGGGGGCGCTGGGCAGGTCTGGCGGGGCTCCCTCCGAGGGACCGGGCCTGCACAGCGCAAGGTACCCAGTAGGTGCTCAATGAAGGAATGGTTGCCGTTATTAAGAGAGAGAGGGCGGAACTTCAAAGGAGCAAGCCCACTCATTCTATTTAATCCGGGGCTCTGGGACATGGGACTAGGCATGGGGGGGGCACTGCCACATTTTGGGACAATCCCGATGTCCAAGGCGACTGTCCACCCTGAGCGCCTTCTGCCCAGGAAAAGTCTGAGAGCCCCAGGGAAGCACCCAGAGAGTGTCCGTGCGAGGGACCGCGCCCCGGTCCTTTCTCTAGGACGGGCGCATGCCCCGTGGGTGCCTTTTTGTGGGAGGGGCTCCTGAAAGACTTTTGCCTGGAGGAAAAGTTTTGGCAACTTTTTCTTTTAATTTTTAACGATTTTATTTGGGGGGGGAGGGGCAGAGCGAGAGGGAGACGCAGAATCCGAAGCAGGCTCCAGGCTCCGAGCTGTCGGCACAGAGCCCGACGCGGGGCTCGAACTCACGAACTGTGAGATCCTGACCTGAGCCAAAGTCGGACGCTTCACCGACTGGGCCCCCCAGGCGCCCTGGCAATTGTTTTTTATTATCGTTGCTGTTGCTGGGCTGCTGGGTTTTTTTTGTTTTTGTTTTTGTTTTTTAATTTTTTTTAATGTTTATTTAATCTTGAGAGAGAGAGAGAGAGAGAGAGAGAGAGAGAGAGAGAGAGAGAGACGGAGCATGAGCGGGGGAAGGGCAGAGAGAGAAGGAGACACAGAATCCGAAGGAGGCTCCAGACTCTGAGCTGTCAGCACAGAGCCCGACGCGGGGCTCAAACTCACGAATCGTGAGATCATGACCTGAGCCGAAGTCGGACGCGTAACCCACTGAGCCACCCAGGGGCCCCTGGGCTGCTGGTTTAAGAAGCAAGCAGGTTGTTCGCTTTTATCCATAATAGCCAAAAAATGGAAAGAACTCAAGGGCCCATCAGAGCATGAGTACATACACAAAATGGCCCGTCCACGCAGTAGAATAATATTCAGTCGTTAAACAAAAAAAGTAACGAAGCACTGGCTCACGCCACAAGGTAGATGGACCTCGAAAACGTCGTGCCGAGTGAACGCAGCCAGACCCGGATCCACACGGTACGGGATCCCCTTCACGTGACTCGTCCAGGGTGGGCAGATCCACAGAGACACAGAGCAGGCTGGCGGTTCTCGGGGACCGGGGGAGGAGCGTGGGGAGCCCGGAGAGCGGACGGGGTGTCCCTTGGGGCCATGGGAATGTTCTGGACCTACAGGTGACGGCCGCACAACGCTGCGAATGTACTGAGTGCCCCTTAGTTGCACACCTGAAGCGGTTAGTGTTATGTCATGTATATTTTACCTCCGTAGAAACCAAATTATTTTTTAAAAGAAGAAAATGGGGGGCGCCTGGGTGGCTCAGTCGGTTAAGCGTCCGACTTCAGCTCAGGTCATGATCTCGCAGTCTGTGAGTTCGAGCCCCGCTTCGGGCTCTGTGCCAACAGCTCGGAGCCTGGAGCCTGCTTCCGATTCTGTGTTCCTTCTTTCTCTGTTCCTCCCCCACCCGCATTCTTTCATTCTCTCTCTCTCAAGAATAAATAAAGATTTAAAAAAATTTTTTTAAATAAAAGAAGAAAATGGGAACAGAGGCTTTCATTGTAAAATGTTGTCCGTTCTTCGTAAAATTCTCTTGTGACTATAACATGAAATTGGGACCCGGCGTCTCTTCTCTCGATGGGTGGATGGAAAACAAGACAGGACGCACCCCCACCCACGCGGGCACGCGCACGCGCACGCACTGAAATATCACTCGGCCTTAAAGAAGAAGATTCTGACCTGTGCTACGACGTGGGGGAGCCCGGAAGACACGCTGCTGAGAAAAGCAAGCCAGACGCAGGAGACACACGCGGCGTGCCCCGAGGCAGTGTTTGTACGTGTTCTTTGGGGGAGGGGTGGTGGGACGTTTGCGTTTAACGGGGACGGGCTTTCAGTGTCACGAGACGAAGAATTCTGGAGATGGGAGGGTGAGGACGGCGGTTACACACCATGAATCTCCCGGACACCGACCGGACGGCGCACGGAGAGACGGTGGAGATGGTGAATTTTACCGCGATGTTGTAATTAAGCAGATAGGAACAGTTGGGGAAATCGGACATAATAACGGAGAACTGACCCACAGCCTCTCGGACTCCCAGACGGTAACTCCACATCTGCTTTGCGGACAGGAAAATTCCCTCCTTCGTTAACGACAGGAAACAGATACGCAGAGAGGGTGAGTTCGAACCCCTTTTCCGTTTCACCAGGGAAGGCGGCGTAGAGCTCCGCTAACGTGTATAATTGGACATATGAGCGACTTTCAGAAAAAACAATGGGTTTCCCATGTTAGGGTTTAAAAAAATTCTCTTCAGGGGCGCCTGGGTGGCTCGGTCGGCTAGGCGACAGACTCTTGATTTCGGCTCAGGTCACGATCTCACGGTGCGTGAGATCGAGCCCCGCGTCGGGCTCGGACCTGACAGCCCAGAGCCTGCTTGCGATTGTCTCTCTGTCTCTCTCCGCCTCTCTCTGCCCGTTCCCTGCGCATGCGTGCTCCCCGTCTCTCAAAATACACTTAAAAAAAAAAATTCTTTTCCGCCCATGCCTTTGTCAGCCTCAAGTCAAGATGGGAGAGAGAGCCCCTGATACAGAGAGCGGGCGAATCAAAACAACGGTATGACCTTGACGTTATCACGAGATTCACAGAAGGAGCCGTTCTCATTTCACATAATTTCCTTTCCAGCGCGTTGACGCTCCGATTTATGGGGAAACGGGGAGGGGACCTCTGGTTTAATGGTGCGGTAAACAATGTCGCGTTTAGTTTTTAATCTTTCCAAGTAATGCCACCTGCACCCCAGAGAAAGATAGAAATCAAATTACAGAGAAATCAGAAACCGTTCCGCCCTAATAAAAAAAATAATAAATACAGCCAGAGCTCCATGAAGGCAGAGGAAATGTCTGGCTCACCACTGCTCCCCCCCCACCTCCCACCCCCACCCCCAGGACCCAGCTCAGGCCCTAGATCGGGTGTGGCAAACTGTGGCCTGAGGCCAAATGTGGCCCCCCAAGTGTTTTTGTGAATAAAGTTTTATTGGCAGGCGGCCACGCGTCGTCTATTCTCAGGCTGCTTTTGTGCTCTCGTGGCGGACTCGAGCAATTGCAAGAGAAACCCTACGGCCCTAAAAGCCGACCACATTTATTTCTGGTCCCTTACAGAAAGTCCACTGGCCCCTGGTCCCGAAACAGAGTGAGTCAAGGTCAAAGTCTGCTGAATTCAATCTGATTCGAAGTACCGTTGGCTGCTGGCAGGATCTCCTGTGTCTGGAAATGCGACTGTGCGTGAGGGCATCTGGGTTTTGAAGACGCCGAGCAGACCGACCTGGTACGCTTGTCTGAGGCTCCCAAGAGAAAGTTACAAATGGCGAACGAACAGTGTAAGAGGGCCCCGGGCCCCAGGGCTTAGACGGGGGAGTCGGCCCCAGACTCTCAGGTAATGGGAGGGAGGCGACGCGGTGGGAACGGGCTCTGCTTCATCTGACTGACCACAAGCGGGAAGAACTTTCTAGATCGAGTTTCGCGGCTGCCACAGGCCCTCCACGAAGGCCAGGCGAGGCGACTCGCGGCCTGACTTACACCCTTCTAGGTGCCTTGCCAAAGCTCCCCGTCTGCCTGGGGTGCCCTGCGGCCCCCCCACCGCCGAGAAAGTCCACGGCAGCTCGGGGGCCCCCCAGTCTGTCACCGGCCGGTGACCGCTGGAGCAGGCCCTGCTTGTGTGCTCACCCACGCTTCCCGAGGAAAGACGTGGTTCAGAGGACGTGTGGGCGCCGCCCCAAGATTCGGGTTGCGGGTCAGCAAGACGACTTGGGCACAGCCGGGGTTCGAGACGGTTGGTTGGATGCGAGAGGCGGCTGAAGACAGAGAAAAAAGGGGTGGCTAGAAAGACGGCCGAGACGAAGCGTCGAAAAATACCACCCGCAGGGCTTCCTCCCAAGCTGGGGCCTGGGCCTGGGGGACAGAGAGCCGCCTGCGAGGGGCAGGACGTGCCCCGCGTCTGCAAGGAGCCTCCCCGGTTGAAAATCCGTCCCCAGTCATGTCCTCTGTTAGATGAACCGTCTTCCTTGGCCCAGTCAACGCTTGGGAGGAAAAACGGCAACCGAGACGCTGGGATAAATCAAGAAGGTGGCACAGAAAACCGGAAACGGGAGAATCCGCCCACCGCCCCCGCGCCTGCTGGCCAGACGCCCTCCTTCCCTGGGAGGGCCAGGCAGCAGCAGGTAACCCGGTGGCTGGGGTCAGCCGCGAGGGTCAGAGGACCGTGGGACCGGAGGGTGTGATGGCTGTGCGGCCTCGGACATGTGTCCAGAAAGACCCAGCCCTGTGGAAGGCAGGCTGGGGGCCACCCCGGAATCCGTCGGCGGCTGGAAGGGATCTATTCTGCGGGATCGTCTTGGCCGAGGACCCGAAGGGCCTCCACGTCCCGGGGCTCCCGCCTCCAGCTCCTCCGACCTAATTTCGGGAGCTGGCATGAGTGCCAGGCCCTTCCCAGTAAGCCTCCTTGTCGGCGACAAAAATAACCACGGTCGAAGTGGTGACAGGCCCGTGATACAGTCCAGCAGCGCCACTACAAGGGACCGGCATCTGTCCTCCTCCAGCGGAAAGTCCCCCGGCCAAGCCTCTGAATCGGAGGGGGCCGCTCGGTTTGGGACGTCACCGCCATTTTTCCGGCCGTTGGCCAATAACGGACTTGGCCCACCCAAGGCGCTCGGGACGCCGGGGCCCGCTTCTCTGCACAGGCCTGCGTCCCATCGCCGGCAAAGTCGACAGCGGGGCTGGGCCTCCCGGCTCCCCGCCACCTCGTACCGATTTCCTTGGGCCCGAGCCTCCGGTAAAAAGCAGCAGAGGAAGAGCCGATATGGGAGAGACGAGGGGGGGGACTCCCCGCGCGTCCCCGGGGAGCAGACCTAGAACGCGCGAGCCCCTGCCGTCCACGTGCAAGGCCATCCCGCTCGCGGCCACCATCGCCTTCATAATAACCATCCGCATCAGTAATAACAGAAACCGCCACGACGGGCTGGGGGAGAGGGGAAACGGGGACTCGCTGTTCCATGGGTACGAAGTTTCGGTTTTGCAAGCCGAACGCCTTCTCGAGAGCTGTCGCCCCACCGGGTGAGGAGAGTCCACACGTCTGAGTCGCACACTAAAAAATCGTTGAGATGGTACATTTTGTTACGTGGTTTTTTTCCCCTTACCACAGTTAGTAACAAAAATAGATGACAAAACAACTACTACTACCGTTCTTTCTAGAATGTATCTAGGATGTGCTGGGGACGCTGCCGTGGGTTGTTATCTCCACTTCACCGAGTAGGGAGACCGGCTCCACGGGGTGGAGTGGGCTCCCCCGGGTCTGTCGAGGGGGGCGCTGGGTTTACCCCGAGACCGCCAGACGCAAGGCTGTGTCCTTCCCAGCCCACCCACGGTCTCTTCACACCTCTGGGTCTTCGCTGGCCTCCCGGAGGGCAAGGGAAGCCATGAGACTCTTATCCCGGGATCTAGAACCGGAAAGGAATCGCGGTTCCGGCCCCCCGCGCTGTTCTCTTAGAACCAGGATCTGCGCTTCCTTTAAAAAGCGTGTTTACAGTTGAACAATGGCCGCGTCTCATCTTGGGTCTTTTTTTGGCTCTCAGAATGGAAACTCTGCCCTTTGTCCTGAGCACAAAGAAACAATACTCGCTGCAGACCAGTATCTGAAAAACCTTTGTGCTCCGGTCCCCAGAAAGGGTTCTCTACCTCCAGATTAAAGGAAGGTCACAGAATTGCTCATTTCTTAAACTGGGGTTTCTTATACTTGTTTTTCAGTTTATAAGATACGTACTATATTATTGATATATATTCTTGACACATATACTGATATTGGTATGTTATATACTATATATGTTATACTAGTATTACTATTATACGTGATAGCCTGTTATACGCCAGACTGATAATATATACAATACTACTACTATTATATGTAATATGTGTAGTATTTATTTATTCGAGAGAGAGAGAAAGAGAGAGCTTGAGCAGGGAAGAGGGGCGGAGAGAGAGAGAGAATCTTAAGCAGGCTCCACACTGAGTGTGGGACTCAATCCCACAACCCCGAATCATGAGTCAAACTGAAACCAAGAGTTGGGCGCTCAACCAACTAAGACATCCAGGTGCCCCAAGATATGTAGTAAATATATAATAGTGTACACACACACACACACACACACACACACACACACAGTTATGTAAGCTAGCATTTCTCCCTTAGCTACCAAATGGTCATCAAGAGTAGAAAAATATTTTGTTCCATTTTTTTAATGCATGGAAAAATATTTTTATTGAAATACATTTGACATATAACATTGTGTAAATTTTTACAACGCTGCGTAAATGTAAGGTGTACACACTCGTTCCATACACTTAGGTATTACAATGCGATTTCCATTGTAGCAGTAATTAGCACCTCTATGGCGTTACATAACTGTAATTTCTTTTTAGTGGCTGGAATAATGAAGCTCTAGTCTCTCAGCAGGTTTGGCGATCGCAGTACGATGCCGTTACCTCTATGTGCACAAAATATTTTAAGTCTGGATGAGGCTAGCGGGATGGCTTCTGTTTTCTTCTTTATTGTTACCTGAACTCCCAAAATACGTGACTTTCTAGAGACTTGGATCCGAAGCTGAAGACTTTTAAAGCTAGAAAGGTCCCCCCCTCACCGGTCGTCCCGTCCACCCTCCTCGGCCAAATGAGGAAAGTGAGTCCCAGAGCAGTTAGGGAGGGTGCGCCCAAGGTCCCGAAACAGGAGTGCGCACACGGCACAGCCGCCAGGGAGCAAATCAAAGAGATATTTAAAAACCCACCAAACGTAAACACACCCCAGGCCATGCAAGCCCGTATCACGTAATTTCTTTGGAATAAGTTTGCGATAAGGATCACACTTCCCTTTATATTTTTCCAGCAACAGCTCATGATACAATTTGTACAGCTCCTGGTAACTTTTACTGGGGAAAATCGGGGGCGGGGGGGGGGTGTAGAGAACAGGAAAAAAAGGTACCATGTTTCAAAAGGAACGGAATCTGATAAGGCAGCAGGAATATTTACTCCACACTCTTTCAAGAGGCAGGTTCTTTGTTTCTCAGATGCTTCCTGTTTTAAAAATAGCTTTCCACCCCTGTTCCAGGCTAGGATGGCCTTTTAAATGAAACAGGCTTTGAAGAGGCAATTTTATTTGCTCGGATCGGTGGCAGGAGGCCGCTCAGACCGGGCGTCCTGGACCCTTTGGGTCCCAGCGGGTCCCGCCGCAGGTGGCTGGACCGCGAGGAGGCGGGGAAGCAGCCGCCGCAGGTGGGAGCCGGAGCGGAGTGGGGCACCGGCAAAGGGGGACAACGGCTTCCAGCCACCGGGCGGCACATCGGTGGCGTCGCAAAATCAGGAGCGATGCTGCTCGTGTGCAGGACGTGACCGGAGGGAGGGAGGGTAGGACTCTTATAGCCCTAGGTGCGATCATGGCTCGGTGGCTGGGCCTCTCTGAGCGACGTGTACTTGAACGGGGAGAGATGAAATGACAGAACCGCCTTAGAGCCTGGCTGCAAAGGGCTGGGTGGCGCGCAGGCGGGGGGATCGGGCGCCGGGCGAGGCACACTCGGGGTTTACCGTACTCTTCCCGCCGCTACTACGTTTGGAGAGTCTCCAAATCTCCAAATGCTTTCAAACTGGAGACTCCGTGTTTTAGCAAAGGGAGTGCGTGGGCCCCGCCGCGGAGGAGGCAGAGCGAGCCCGTGGGGTCGGAGGTTTGGAGGCTGATTACGCTGGTCTGTGTAGGAGCGTCCCCGAGTGCGTGCGGGAGGCTGGGAGAAGCGAAACAGGACTGAAAACTGGCTCGTGACCTTTTGGGGGGGGA
This sequence comes from Paradoxurus hermaphroditus, assembly GCA_004024585.1. Taxonomy (NCBI): domain Eukaryota; kingdom Metazoa; phylum Chordata; class Mammalia; order Carnivora; family Viverridae; genus Paradoxurus; species Paradoxurus hermaphroditus. The sequence goes on from PITB01003271.1 coordinate 46,032, forward strand.
GGGGGGCGGGGCGTCTGGGAACCTTCAGGAACCGAATAGAAACGGCACGGACGCCCTCCACAAAAACAAGAAAAACACACAAACGTAACCTCGGGGGCTCGGGGAGTCCCTAAAGCCCCTCGCGCCTCCCCGGAGAAGAACTCCTGATTCGGTGCTCGGTGCTCCATTTCTAGGACGCAAGGAGACTCCTTCTGGGCCTTTTCCAGGTGCAGCGAGTACGAAAAAAAAAAAGCAGCGGGCGAGAAGAAACAAACCTCTTCTAAGACCAGCAAAAAGCTGAGCTGCCGCCACGCTGCGGCTCTGGGGCTCCGCGCGAACGACTACAAGACGTTGGGCCTCGGTTTTCCCACCAGGAAAACGGGCGATCACCTCGCCTCGCCTGCCAGGTGGCTCTCAGGACGGAACAAATCGGTGGAAGCTGAAGCGCTGCTCAGGCTCAAGCGCAGAGCCGTGACCCCCTTGGGGGGGCGGCGACATAGCGACTTCCACCCGAGGAATCGCCCCCAGCCACCTTCTGGAAACTGCTGGCGCTTCCAGAGCGGACGAGGGGCGCCTCGGAGGCCAGGAAGCCCACAGGCTTCGTGCGAGGCCCCCCAGACCCAGGTCACTGCTAACGACAGAGAAGCGAGGCTGTCTCCGCGACCCCGGGGCCGCCTCGTCCGTAACCTGCCGAAGGGAGATCTCCAAGTGAGAGCTTTAATAAAAACTTCCCAAAGTTGGCTCATCAGCTCTAACAGATGCACCGTAGAAGAGATTAAACACAGGGGAATTTGTCAGGGGGCTACGGGAACCCCTTTGTACTATGTTTGGGATTTTTCTGCAAATCGGAAACCGGGTCTAAAAAGTAAAGTTGATTAAAATGCAGCAACAGGCAAATAAATACGCGTCAGAATGATTCCCTGGAGGCGCGTGCGGTCGGGCGGCTGAGAAGCAGCCAGCGTGGGGGGTGGCAAGCGGCCCTGCCTTGGCTGGGGAAGGGGAGCGGATAGAGACCTTGGCCCAGACATACAACGAAACACTGCAAAGCAACTTTTCCAAAGAAGGGTCTCAGCCTCGGACCCTCAGATTTCCCGTGACGCCTATCCTGACATCCCCATCCCGCCGCCGTCCGAACCTGCCTGGTCTGGGGGCCGGAGGGTCTCTTTCTCTGCATCCAGGCTCCTCCCAGGCTATGCTCAGGCCGCTCAGATTTGAAAGGTTTTATCATCTTTATCTGAGAGAAGTCGGGGGGGGGGGCGCAGGGAAGAGGGAACGAGTGTCTCTTCTCCCCGGGGACGGTGAGGAGCAAAGCGGGGGCAGATCTGCAACATTTTCAGCAACTCCTGAGGTCGTCCTGTCAACAGTTACATCCAAGCTTCCGGAACCTTCTAGGGGAACTCAGCTGCACCCTAGGGGGCAACTCTCCCGTCTCCCGATTCCGAGCAAGGGTTTCGTACTGCCCGGCGGCCTCGCCCCCGACGCAGACCGGGCCTCAGCGAACTGCGCAGGAATCTTTATTACAATTGCGGGGCCTTGACAAAGGGCCGCCCGCTCTCATGACAATGGCCCTGGGGAGCCTGGGTGACCCCGAAAACTGCCCAAATTGGCCTTGCGGCCCTAGAAGCCACTCGAACACTCGGGATTTGAACAGGAACGCTCCATCTGGTTTTCCGCCCACCGCGGGGCTGGTCTGCTTCTGATACCATGTGTGAGCGTCACCGCAGGGAGGGTAACATTTAAATGAAAGGGAAAGAAAGATTGTGTTTTGTATTAAAATATTTTATATTAATCATTCAAACTTAATTTTATACAACGGATGCGTACACCGCCCAGACATCTGTCTCGGAAGGGGGGTCGGGGAGGCGTAGGGGTGGGTGCACCCGGGCGCTGGTGCACGCAGGAGATGAAGGCGGGGGGTCGCCGTCCTGTGCGCCAGGCGGAGGAGGAACCGGGTGCTGCCACTCAGCAGGGACGCCCCTGCGCAGAGGCGGATCCGAGGCGACACCTCTCCGGGCCCCCTCGGCGGGGTGAGCCCCCCCAGAGCCGAGGCCCTCTGTCTGACCAGCGAGTCCTTGGCGGAACAGTGGCCGTGACATGTCACAGCATGAAACGGGGGCCACTGTGCGTGCGTGCGTGTGTGAGTGCGTGTGTGTAGTATGTGTGTACGTGTGTGTGTGCATGCGTGTGTACGTGTGTGTGCCCGTGTGTGTGCAGATAGACTGGCTTCGACTCCGGCTGCACAACCGTCCCCATGGCCGTCCCGCCCGCGCTCAGGGCCGGGGCCGGGCGTCTAGGCGGCGGGCATGTCAGCCTTGCTGAGCGCGATGGCCAGCTCCAGGTCCTCCTGCTCCTGCCGCCGCAGCCGCGCCAGCCGCTCCTGCTCCGCCTTCTCGCTCTCCCGCTTGGCCCACGCCAGCTGCTGCTCCTCATTGCCAAACTGCAAAGGAAAATGGAGGCTGGGTTACTCGGCCCGGGAGCTGTGACCTGCCACGCGGGAGGGGGGGCCGCCTGGGGGGTGGGGGAGGACGGGGAGGACGCCTGTCGCGTGCCGTCGGGGTGCAGGAAAGCGCAGTGCTGGGGTGCGCTGGGGTGGGGGTGGGGGCCGCCTGATGCGCGCGTGGAAACCAGAAAAGGCCAGAGGCCCGTGTGTCGGGTGGGAGCGGGGAGGGGACAGGCGCGCCCCAGTCCTGACCCACGGTCACATGCACTGAGAAGCAGTCTGACCTGAACCACCACCTCGGACCTCAGAGAAACTAGCCGCCCTGCCCTCTGCGGCGCCAGGCATCAGTCTGGGGCCACGGATTTCCTGCGACTCCCCGGGTTCGGAGTCCGCGAGGCTTCCCGGGGGCGTGAGGGAGGAGCCCCCGCCCGGCCTCCTCGCGGGGCGTCTCTGAAGGCAGCGATGGAGCAGAGGCCAGCCGAACCGAGGAGCTCAGACAGCGAACTTCCAAGGCCCGGGCCTCGATGACAGGCCGATGACACCGGTGGGAGGAGGGCGCCGGGACCGGAGAGTCCTGGCCCGTGCACGCACGGCTCTGCGCTTCAGAGGCGCCCAGACGACGGTCTCGAAACGTGGCATCTCCACCCCGGCCACGGCCCGGGGCGCTCTGGGCCCGAACAGTCACAGGAGCCCTGGCGTTGACCCCGCCAATCCGTCCGGGAGTTCTTGAGGTCCTTCTCCAAAAGGTTCAAGTCAAAAGAAACACAAAACTTTTCAGAGGAAATCCTCTTCGATACCAAGACGGGTGGCTTCAAACCAGTCCGGGCGCCTTAGCCTTCTGGCAAGAAAAGCAAAGCTAGATCTCACGAGCTCTTCCCGCGACGCGGGGCCCCCGCCGAGACCCCGGCCGCAGGCCCCAGCAGGGACGCGGCTGCCCCTCGCAGCCTCTCCTCTGCACCGGCTCTGCCGACTCTCCCCTAAGCGCAGGACGACACCAAAG